>JAANYP010003327.1:0-47498 GCA_020465985.1 Centrapalus pauciflorus | reverse complement strand
TTTTATTTATTATTGGATATTAAATAAAAGATGTATTTATTTGAATTAGTATTATCATCTATTATTAGATAATCGGATAGATAATCATAAACAAATAAATAGAGATAATTATAAATAATTATCTAGTCATTTATATATTATTAGATAATATATAAAAGATAAATATTATTTAATGGATATATAATTATAGAGATAATTATATAAGGTTTAAATAATAAAGATAATTATTAAGATATATATTTATTATATTAGAGTTTAATTAAAATTCTTAACTAATAATATATATATATATATATATATATATATATATATATATATATATATATATATATATATATATATATATATATATATATATATATATATATATATATATATATATATAGAATATGGTTCGTGTGAGTACCTAAAAAATGCAGAGTACCGTGAGTACCTGTGAACACACGGGTTTTAGATGTGAACATGCTCCGAAAAAAAGTTTTTTTTTTTAATTTTTTTTTCATATTAATTTAGATACAAATAATATAAGCCTATTCGTAAAAGAATTACACACATTCACACTTTCTAGCCTCTTAAAAGTCATGTGAACGTGAAAAAATTCATGTGAACATGCTTAGCTGTGAACATACATTCACAACAGTGCAGTTCATGTGAACTTGCACGTTTCACATAGTTATAGTGTGTGTTTAGGTGTGATTTTTTGCAAGTAGTCTTATATTATTAATTTAAACATGATTATGAAAAAAAATTTCAAAAAAAAATGGTTTTAAGCAAGGTACCTCCGGTACTCCGCAAAACTAGTGGTACTCATTTGAACCCAAATCTATATATATATATATATATATATATATATATATATATATATATATATATATATATATATATATATATATATATATATATATATATATATATATATATACACGTGCGGCCTACAAGGTTTGATATACATAACATGTATAGAGGCACGGTACACACAGTAGGTTGGTGTGTGTGTTGTGTGCGGATATATATATATATATACATATAGAACCTACGGGGTTGGGGTGTGTGACACAAAACAACAAACCCACAAAAAACTCTTGAAGTTTTTTTGGGGGTTCGGCCGCAGAGAAAAAAAAACTTAGGGTTTTGGTTTTCCCATTCTTCGTGTGTTTGATTGAATACCTGGCGCCGCTCGATCGTGTCATCACCGGTGGATACCGAAAGCGTCTCATTCGTGTATTCTTGTCATAGAATACAAAGGTACGGATTTTTATTGCTTTCTCGTTTACCTATCTTATGTTTACTTGATGATCCGTGTATGGAATTCGTGTTTTTAAAAAACTTCCGTTGTGTGTATAATATGCTTAAAAGTTTATAATTTTATGAAAAAGCGATACGAATTTCTAATAGGTCCTAAGGTCAAAGAACTTAAAATCATTTGAATTGGTGTTCATATTATATGTTAGTCGTAATATTGGTTGGAAAAGATTCCTAGACGATATGATGATACGAAGAATATATAGAAGGATTACTTGTAAAACAAAAAAGCCATTTAGCATGGACCAGAAAGTTAACAATCTTAAATGTCAATCGAATACAAATGAAGAATAATTCACGATCTAATATTTCTTAATTTAACAATAATCCACTGTGTCCCAAAAATTAGTAATCAATTTGGGAGAGAAGTAAAACCAAGCCTGGTATTCCTATTCGGCTGCAATAGCTTTAGCAAGAGGGAGATGTTTTCTTTATATCGAGCCTGATATCTGCATAAAGGTTGGTTCTTTAGCGGCCTCTTGGAAGGAGTTTTTGTTGTCCTGTAAATATAGAATCACCGACAAATGAAAAAAAAAAAAAATCAAAAAAGCCATTTAGCATGGACCAGATTGTCACCAATCATATCTTCCACTACATAAAGACCTATATGGAAAAACTTGATTTCGTTCCACATAGTCGTCAATGAACTTCTTTACATCATTCCCTTGCTCAGGACTCAGTTCGTCATTATCCAGCAGCCTCAATATCAACTCTAGCTTCTTTGTATGAGCCTTGTGCCGAGCAATTGATGACTCTAAATGTGTCTATGAAAAAAGTTGTTCAAGGAGAAATAGATGGAGAAGATACCGTCGGCTAGGGTTTGCCGGAGTAGAAACGCAAAGAAAATGGAAGGCGGCGTCTGCTAGGGTTTGTAGGAGAAGAATCTATGTACAACACCAAAAACTGTCGAAGGAAAGAAACACTACAAGGGAATAAGATGGAGAACATACCGTGTGCTAGAGTTTGCTGGAGAAAGAAACGCAAAGAAAGGGGAAGCAGCGTCTGCTAGAGTTTGTAGGAGAAGAAGCGTAAAGCAAGGGAAACTGTCGAGGAAAGAAACACTACAAGGGAAAAAGATGGAGAACATACCGTGTGCTAGAGTTTGCCGGAGAAGAAACGCAAAGAAAGGGGAAGCGGCGTCTGCTAGGGTTTGTAGGAGAAGGAAAACCGTAACGTAAAGATAGAACTGGGCGGGAAAAAGAAAAGGAGATGGGATAGGAGGAGGACACGTAGACATGTAGTGTTCTAGATTATTATAGTATATAGATTAGAATTTATTTGACTAGTGTATTATTTTTCCCAAAATACCCTTATGCATACTAAATACGTGCATCGCATGCACCGATGACCATTTAAGCTAAGGGCTAGGATCGGTTCTTTATTGGTTCTCGATGCATATGGTTTCCCATAAAACCTGACCATATATATATATATATATATATATATATATATATATATATATATATATATATATATATATATATATATATATATATATATATATATATATATATATATATATATATATATGTATATATATGTATATATATATATATATATATGTATATGTATATGTATATATATATATATGTATATGTATATATATGTATATGTATATATATATATATATATATATATATATATGTATATGTATATATCTATGTATATATATATATATATATATATATATATATATATATATATATATATATATATATATATATATATATATATATATATATATATATATATATATATATATATATAGGATTTGGTTCACATGAGAACCCCTATATTTCGTGAGAAACACTCTAAAATTTGTGCATCCGCTGTATAAAATTGTGCATTTCATACTAAAATTAAATATTTTCGATAAATTTATGCATTTCTTGTAAACAAAATACGCATCTCATGCTATAATTTATCCATTTTTTGTACGAATTGTGCATTTAATAAAATTTGTGCATTTGATGTTCAAATTTGTGAATATAATTTATAATTCAATGAATGTAATTTTTGAATGTAATTTTAGTGTTAGATTATGATATTTATTAATATTTAATACTAATAATGAATTTAAGTAAAACTTTTAGTTTTTAAAATTTGTGCATATATATATATAGATTGAGGTTCTATGGGGCACCATATGCATCGGGAACCAAATGGGAACCAAAAATGCATTGGTTGTTTACAAATGATGCAATAAGGGTAATATTGGAATATTTTATTTGAAAAAATTAATTATTCTTTTAATTAATAGATTATGATTAAAATAGGAAACTAAATCAATCTCATTAACCATTCTCCATATATTATTCCCTCTCTCTCTCACACACACACACACACACACAATCGACCGACGAGTTTGAGAAGACGATGATGAGATGAAGATGAAAATGATGCATCACGTTGAACTCATGAACCTATGAACGTATACGATGTGAAGAAGACAAATACGAAGATGCACAGTATGAACACGATGATGCATAACCTGGTGCTCCATATGAACACGATGATGCATAACCCGGGAAAGATAAATACGAAGATGCACAGTCAATGAAGATGATGAAGCATCATGTTGGATTTTTGTTCAATTGAAATTTTTTAATTTTAGAAGTGCATTTTATAAATTTATTAGCATTTAATACTTGATTATTGAATTAAATATTCAATCAATATAAATTTAATTTTGAGTTGACTTGATATATTATTTTTTCCGAAAATACCCTTATGCACATCTAATATGTAAATCGTGCATCATAATGCGTTCACAAATTTCATCTTTATTACCCTTTTGCCATTGTAATCTTAGCCATTCGTATTTTAGATCTAACGGTGTATATGGGTTCCTAAGTTGCACGATGCACACAGGTGCCCCATAGAACCTAACCCTATATATATATATATATATATATATATATATATATATATATATATATATATATATATATATATATATATATATATATATATATATATATATATATATATATATATATATATATATATATAGAAAAACTATGAAAAAATTGGAACTTGCCGGCCTTATTTTGGCTCTTTGTTGATTTCAATGGGAACACTCCGATACGGCGATTCTTTTATGGCCGTCGTTGATTCCTTCAAGAAAACTTAATATATTTTAAATATAATTATTTATAAAATCAATGCCCAAAACATTGGAAAACACTTGGAAGTTGGAATGTGTCTACCATGTCACACTTTCCTAAAGAAAAAAGACCAAGCGTTTGTCTAATTATCAAAGTTCCCTCGTCCATTCAATAACGAAAGCAGAAATATAAATACAATAGGATGGGCCAATGAACTAACGACACAAAATAGGCTAAACATTATATGACTAAACCATCAGTTAATCAACGTTTAGATTATATAAAGAAAGCCTTTATGAATCTGTTTTTGGAAAATGACACGAAAGACATCCTTCATTAATTTCATATATGCTCCGACACAAGTTTTTTCTTTTTCTTTTTTGGGTACATTTTAGATGTGTACTTTGAATGTGTTTTCGTTTGCTGGATTACCCTGAAACCGGATACATCGTTCACAATCTTAGGTGGTTATGATGTTGAATTAGAGTTGATAACGAGTACAGATAAGATGTGTACTTTCAATTTTATATTTATTTTACAATGGGTTTAATGATTTGTCTTTATTTTTATAAAGTCTGTATAGTATGATAAAAGGAAAGAAACGACTCCACTAAAGGAAATACTATATTTTATATGTGATGTAGTTTAAATTAAAAATATACTTTATATGAAAGTTATAAAATATATAAAATTCAAACATTGGTAAAATTTGTATTTTATAGTACAGAATTATAGAAGTAGAGTGTTTTATGGAAGCCAATAATATTGTGTTTAGCATTGTTCAGTTTTCAGTCTTTTGGACACAGGGCCGGTCCTATCATTTTTTAGGCCCGTGGCATATACTTAAAAAGAGGCCCTCTATATATATAAATAATATTCGTATAAAAAAATTACAATTAAATAATATTGATTTTGTTGCACTATTGTCAATGTCATATCTTTAAAAACTTCACAATCTGTCATCGAGTAATGGTTTCATGGTGCTTCTCTGAATTTTTCCTCAATCCAAAAACCGCAAAAAAAAGTAATATTAACATCAAATAATTATAAATTGGGTAAAAATTGCATACAATATTAAACTATATACTTATTAGTAAATTGAAAAAAAACAATTCAAATATAAATGATTCATAATATAAATAGTAACATATGTGTCAAAAAAAATAACATCTCAAGAAATAAATACCATATCTCATTAGTATTTTTAATAATCGTATAATAAATAACATAAACCACGTGATAAACAAAAATAAAATTTCAAACTCGTTGAAAAACAAAAGTATGAATATTGAATTTGATGGATTGTATATTGATATAAAGCAAATAGACGATATTTATATATGAAAATCCAAGTGATAGTGGTGAGATATAAAAACATAAAAAAAATGCACACAATGGGGATCGAACCCATGCCATTAGAGTTCCAAGGTGAGATGACCTATCAGCAGAACCAACACATTGTTTGTGATTTTTTCCGTGCAAAACGCATATAACCTAATACTGGTCTGATGGGATATATTAACATATTAAAATTTTTTTGGGCTCCTTAGATTGATTGGGCCCTGGGCGGTGGCCCAGGGCCGACCCTGTTTGGACAATTTTTGTGGGTTTCCTACATTTGTGTCATATAACATTAGTTACATCTTTGAGTCACAAACTATAGGTACCAAAAGTATATCACAAATATCTCAAGAATAGTTATAGAGGGAGGGGTGAATACATGTTAAACAAAATCATACAAATTTTTCTCATTGTTTGTATGTTTATATTAACAAGTATGTTAACTTTACAAAAAAGTTGGATTGCGGAAAAATTCAAATTGAGTTGATAGATGAACAACAAGTTTAGTTAATCTAAGATACAGTCAGACTAGTTACAATGAAAGGACTCACTAAGAATCAATCAGTATTTTAGTGTTTCGATAGAAGACTTAACTAATTAGCTTTGGGAGAACTTAACAACTTTGAGTAGTAGTTCACTAATAACAGCTTAGACACAATTTGCTCTAGTCACTCAATGTTGAAATAAGTGGTTCTTGAAAATACGTGCATACATGAGCTCTCAAGTATCACTTTTTTCGGCAAACTCATTTCTCTTTCATTGGAATCTTCTTTATACAGGCTTCATGTTGAATCTCAACAAAGTTTCATCATTAGATGTAGGAAAAGGCGGGAATGTCTCACTAAGAGATAAACTTACTTTTCTACAAAAAAACAAGTCCGACAAAAGCCATTTTTCTCTTTGTACTGCAGATTCATTGTTTTGTTCTTTTGTATTCTATGGTTCTACCTTAATCCCAAAGAAACAAGTCAACTTATATACTTTAAACTCCTTATAAAGTCATTTTGATATAAGAAAAGGTCTTTCACCATTTTCAATTATCGTCTTTGTCTTCATGTTACAGATTAGCTTTGGTAGGCTATAGCAGTTTTGCTTTTCCACTTTATCTTGACCCTTCAGGTTGATCCTAAAAAGCCCTCAAGCAAACATATCATATATCAAACGTATCATATATCATAGGGATAGATCTTTGATCAAACCTAACTGATAAACATAGAGGGATATTGTTATGCTCTCTAAGGCCTCAATCAAACTTATCCTATATCATAGGATGAGACTTTAATTAAACCTGTGATACCCGTGTCACAATAACCACCAACACATCACCCAAGATTAAACATGCATCCCATAATCAAATATTAAATCCAAATGCTTAGTACATTACATGGAATTGGAAAATACATATATGAAGGTAAAGTTAAACATACTACAGTGTTACATGGTTCCATTCTAATTCTGCATACTCAAAATTTATTACAAACATCCCAAATGATTCCATTGAATATTCCGTTATTCAGTTACCGATTGAGTAGTAGAATCCTCAACCCCTTTAACAAATGACTTAGAAAGAAGGTCCAGCAACGGATTTTCCCTTTCATGGAAAATGTCAACAATTAAAGGATAAGCGATTGCTTAGTGAATACAAAGATTATATATTCTACAAGTCTTTTATGTAGCAAACATGAGTCACACCAGCGAGAAACATCGTGCACCCCTTCATACATGAAGTACGGAAACACATATGAGCACAAAGCTCCACCGTGCCATTGCACGGAACATACACATTTCAATTGAGGCAGAGTTTACCATCGGGGATGCTAACCTGCCCTTCAGGACCATAGAGGGATCATCTCGCGGTCATATAGCCTCGGTAACATGTAATAACATTAGCTCGAAAGCCCATCATGTTGATGCACAACAAAGATAGCGAAACATGTAATAACATGTAAACAAGCAACAATGTGCATCAACTTAAACAGAAATCAGTAGAGTGCCAAACGAAATGAATTAACATGCCTCAATGAATCAACAACTAGCATAAAACGAATGTAGACATATAAAATCTAAGTACTCACAGTGGGTGCGATAATAAACTCCAATTATGTATTATTTCTCATTGGGATTTCAATGGGATCACAATTTACCAACAATAGTTCTTTAACCAAATTTTACCCCACTGTATGTTTAAAAACACCACAAGGGACCTGTCACATCAGTGGTAGGACAATACCATCAGTGCATGTTTGTTAATAATTTCAATCAAATTTTACAAGCTAAAGTGCTCAACTTCGGATCCACCATCCGAAGTTCATAAATAAAACCCAAAGTTCGGATCTTTACTAGATACGAGTTCCCATCATCCGAAGTTCTTATTTAACGTTAAAGTTATCTCAAATTTCTGATTTTTAGTCCAAAAGCTCGGATACCTTATATTAGATACGAAGTTTGCTTAAACTGTGATTGACTCGCCGAGTCACTCACCTCGACTCTTTGAGTTGAGATCCGAAGTTCAGATCCTGATTTGAAAGTTCAATTTATATCCTAAAGAAACCACCCCGAAGTTTGGGTTTCATCCGAACATCGGTTCCCACCCGAAGTTCGGGTCAAAATTACTTGGAAGAAATTTTGAGGTGGATGTCCATAGCGACTCGCCGAGTCACATAGCCTGACTCGATGAGTCGACGTACAGGTTTGCACATCAAGACCTACGGATTTTGCTAAAAAATTCACCAATTTCTTTTCAAACAACATGCAATCGATACAAACAATATTTTAACATATATTGAGTGTTTCTAAACCAGTTTCCCTAACAATAACACTCATTTAATTCCAGATTTAACCAAAATTGAAGAAAGACTTCAAGAACACAAAACCCCAATAATCTTCCCTTTTAGGCTGAATCCGTTGGTGATTGATTCTTGTTTATAATGCTCCACTAAGCTTCACTTGATGATTATCAACTACAAATTCATACATGCAACAACAATTTCTCAAATTTTTGATTTCTTTTTTGCATTTTTAAGTTCATCTAAGGTGGACCCTAATCCCCAAATATAAAAATAACAATTTCTTACCATAAATCTGACTTGGACCCTTGTATTTGTTGCTTCTACAATGAATGTCCTTTACAAAGAATTTTCAGCAGAAAGTTTTGAGAAAGTTTATATTTGGGTTTGAAGGAGAAAGCAAGTGAGTGTTTGAAAGACTCAAAGAGTCTTTTATTCCCAACTTTTAGTTCTTTAAACGAATGGTCCCTCCACTTGCCTATTTTCTTAAATAAAGATCCAAGTCTTACATTTTCACCACCAACTTCATATAACTAATTATTTATAAACATAACATTTTTTGATTTTCATAATTATTCAATTTTAGTAACCAACTTTAATTTCCACATAAATAAAATTTTTATTAATAATCAAACTCGATCACATCAATTACATATTTAATCTAATTAACCTCGAAATACAATAATTTAACATCCTAGGATGTTACAACATGTGCTAACCACGCTCAAACTTCGTCCTCATAGTTATTTGGCTTTAAACAAAGGAGGATACTTGGTTAACATGTCAGCTTTTGTCTCCCATGTGTGGTTTGCTCCTTTGTGATTCTTCCAACGTATCAGCACCATTTCTATCTCTTTGTTTCTCAATTTTTTCTTGACTTTAGTATCCAAAACACATTGCGGCTCCTCTACATATCAGAGCTTTTCATCAATCTCCAACTCAGTATGATCAGCCCAATCTTCATTCCCAGTAGTGAAGGACTTCTTAAGGGTTCCCACATGAAACACCATGTGTATACCCGACATCTCATTAGGTAATTCCAAAGGATACGATTGATTCCCAACCTTTTCAATTATTCTAAATGGCCCCACAAATCTTGTGCCAACTTACCTCTTTTCACAAACCGAGTAACATCCCTCATCGGCAAGACTTTAAGATAAACCGAATCATTTATTTCAAAACGGATTGTTTTGTGTCTCCTATCATGATAGCATTTCTGGCGATCCTGGGCCGCTTTCATGTTCTGTCTGACCAATTGTATTTTTTTGTTGGTCTCTTGTAATAGTGTCAGCCCAACAATCAGGGTTTCTCCCGTCTCCCTCCAACATGTAGGAGACCTACATCTCCTTCTATGAAGTGCTTCAAAAGGTGAGAATGATCCTTTCACTTTGGCCATCTGCTTGCGGACGATAGGTCATAGTCATTACGATCTTAGTACCTAACATTTCTTGTAAAGCCAACCAGAAATTGGAGGTGAATGACTATCCCGATCCGATATTATGGACTTAGGTACTCTATGTCGATCAGTTATTTCACTCATATAGATCTGTGCCAGTCTTTCCAATGAATAACCTTCTTATATCGGTATAAATTGTGCAGACTTAGTAAATCTATCAATAATAACCCAAACATCATCATGCTGACGCCTTGTCTTAGGCAGCTTAGTCATAAAATCAATTGTAGTATGTTCTCACTTCCATTCAGGATCGGGAAGTGGTTGCAAACTACCATATGGTTGTTTGTGCTCAACTTTAACTAATCTGCAAGTTCTGCACTGTTCTACAAATTGCCCAATATCCTTCTTTAAACCAGACAACCAGAAGTCAACTCTTAAATCATTGTACATCTTTGTGCTCCCGGGATGTACAGAAAACTTTGACTGATGTGCTTTTTCTATAATAACCTTTCTTATGCCCCCAAACTTTGGCACCTAGATCTTTCTGTAAATAAATTTCAAGCTAGACTCACCTTATTCCACAAACTTCTTCTGTACCCTAATATCCTCAGCCTCGATGTTTTCTTCCCTCAGAGCTTCCCGTTATGCAACTCTAATGTCATCAATGATCGTAGAGGTTAACATTGTTGAAGTCATGTCGTAGCAACAATCGTTTGAATAAGCTTTTCGATTTAAAGCATCGACTACCACATTTGCTTTACCCGGATGATAAATGATTTCACAATCATTATTCTTTTGTAAGTTCCATTGACCTACATTGTCTCATATTAAGTTCCCTTTGGCTGAAGATATACATTAGGCTCTTGTAGTCTGTATATACTCTTGACGTCTAGCTGATATACTTTGAAGCCTTTGAAGGATGCAAATGCGAGAAACAATATGATAGCTTCAAGCCTTGCGACTGGTGCCAACACCTCATTATAATCAATCCCTTCTTCTTGGTTGAACCCTTTGACTACGAGTCTTGCCTTGTTACGAGTAACTATGCCTCGATCATCCCTTTTGCACTTAAAGACCCATTTGGTCCCTATAGCAACTTCTCCACGAGGCAAAGACACTAACTCCCAGACTAATAGCTTTTTGAGCTATGAAAGATCCTCTTGCATAGCTTCAACCCAAGAATTATCCTTCAGAGCCATTTGTACATTCTTCGGCTCGACTTGTGAAATGAAGCACGAGTACAGACAGGTGTGAAATGCCTCGGAGTCATTGATCATCGATAACAACACTGTGTTACTATTCACACTACTTCAAGTTCTCACACTAGCATTTGGATTCCCAATGATGTCTTTAATTGGATGATCCTTTATACCCTCGATGTTTCAACTGCATCGACATGAAGATTGTCTCCCAAATTTAATCCTATTTCACCTAGTGGGCGTGTGACTTCAGATGGAACAACATCCACCTCGTAATCACTGTCTTCTGAGGCTGAATTGTTTATCTAATTCTCATCCGTAGGAAACAAAGGTTCTTCATTTGTTGGGGACCCGTCTTCTGTCGATATATTTTCAGATGTTGTGGGAATTCTCGAATTTGAAAAGATCCTACCCTCGTCATTAAGATTTAAGGATGAAAAGTCGTTTTCCATAATTCCTACATTACCACTAAAAGGAATGTTAATTGATTCAAACACTGAGTCATAATCAAATAACCATTCTGGACCAATTTGGGTTCATGTGAATAACTTGTTACATCAATGTTAAACACAATTTCTACTATACCAGTAGTTTTATTAAAAACCCTCTTGTTTGGTGAATTTGGGACATAACCTAGGAAGTACCCTTCGCCTGCCTTTTCACCAAACTTAGGTTGATGTTTCGTTTTTAACAAAGTACATCACACCCCAAACGGTTCAAAACCAGTTAAATTTGGTGGTCTTTTATTCAGAATATCATAACATGTTTTGTTCAAAGATTTAACAGTAAGGACTCTGTTTAACACATGACAAGCGGTATTCACTATCTCCCCCCAAAACATAGTTGGAAGCTTTGAATCCGAAAGCATAGTCCTTGCTGCTTGATTCAATGTCCTGTTTTTAAGTTCTGCCACTCCATTTTGTTGTGGCTCACAAGGTGCACTAAATTAAAGTTTTATGCCTTTGGTTAGACAATATACACCAATTACTGAATTTTTAATATCTATTCCGTTATCACTTCTGATACGTTTTACCCTTTTTCCGTATGAGTTCTCAACTTGGTCTAATAAACCAATCAGCATGTCTGCTGTCTCGTCCTTTGTACCTAAAAAGAAAACCCAGGAGAAACATGAGTAATCATTAGTAATAACTAAACAATACCAACTCCCACCTATACTCCTTTCGTTGATTGGACCGAAGAGATACATATGCAGCAAATCGAAGGTGGACGAGATTGAGTTATGAGTCTTCGATTTGTGTGACTTCTTATGTTGTTTCCCTTTCTTGCACGTCACATGATGAGTCTATAATTTATATGGTTTTAGAGTCGTTTTATGATAATTTTAAGCACCGATACTTCGTAAAATCGTTACTATTACTCCAAGTTTGTGTTTCAGGGCCAAGATATTAAAAGAAAGCATTTCGAGGAAATTCAGAGCAAACCGAGCCAAAAGGGACGCAGACCTGTGCCACCCTGCACTCCACAAAGAATTCCAGCTCTCCAGATACATTCAAGCGCATGCCAGCAAAATCCTAGCTGCATCCGGGCACGGGGGGGGGGGGGGGGGGGGGGCGCATGCCTACGGTAGAGCGGTGCAAAAACGTATTTTATAGCCTGTGAAACCCTAATCTCGACCTCTCTATAAATAGAGGTCGAGGGCAACCTTGGAGAAGAGTACCGACGTCTGTGAAAGTGTGTAGAAGCCCCGCCGGAGTGGATCTATGATACGAGAACGAATACGGTGATTTGCAAGCTACGCAATGACTCAGATCTACATTGTTGAAGAGCATACGATGAGCGGCTAATCCCGTTATCCGTTTACGGAGGATCTACGACTAAGGTTACTCTACTTTAATTTCTTATGCTTTGATGTATTTGTATTGAGTGAGATCTATTATGTGTATGCAAATGATAAGCATTCGGCTATGATTATAATTCTATGTTTTGATTGGTAAAAGCAAGATAGTTTATCGTGGTACTATTATTTGTGCCGAGTCTATTAGCTTAAGGATTAAGACAAGTATTAATGTTGCATACGCTATGCCGAGAGTTATTGGTTAAAACATGTTTGATTAATTTAGTCACGCAATTGATTATGTCTATGTGATTGTTGCATGAAATTATAGTGAGTAATACTTATGTCATGGTGATTCCGTGAATGGTTATTCGTCTCTTGATTGTTTATTTACTACGTTAGATATTTTGCGACTAATTTTAGTTACAAAGCGATAACAAATCATTAATCTAAACAAATCATTCAAATCCATAAATTCACAATTTAAGAGCTTTCAATAAACTTATGAGGCTAATAACCTAACCCAATTACGACCACACTCCCTGTGGATTCGACCCTTACTTCTTTAGCTAAATAGTGGATTTAAGGACTAAATCTGCGGGTCACAACGACGGCCCATCAGACTTTTTGGCGCCGTTGCCGGGGAGTGTAACAGTAGTTAAAATTAAAGTTTGTTTGTTGCCTTAGTTTTAAGTTATTAAGTTTAAGTTCCTTTCTTTGGTTATTTTTAGTCTTTATTTTATTATTATTAAAAATCAAATAAAAAATTTAAAAATATTCAAAAAGGTAATTGTAGTCCTCTACTTTACCATAAAAAATATAATTAGTTTAATTAAGTATTTAATTTTTAGTAGTATTTTATTGGGAGAATTTCATGTATATCCTTGTAAACCTCCCTTATTACATATATATCCTTACAAAATTACTTATTACACATATATCCTCACAAACCTTTAATAGTCACTAATATATCAAAATATCTAATTTATAATTATTAAATCATTTTTAAAATATCAAAAAACTATTTTTGTAATTAATTGATTTAAAATTCCATAAATACCCCTCTACTTTGTCGTTGAATAGGAAACAAAATCATACAGAGGAATTGAAAAGTTTCAGCTTCCTTCTTCATCGTGTCTCATCTATTTCCTTCTTCATCGTGTCTCATCTACTTCCTTCTCGCGTCTCATCTTCATCGCGTCTCACAGCATCACGTCTTCATCCACTTTCTGTAACACCCTACTTTTACGACTAATGCCACATCGGACTTACAGTCCACGTCATCAAATCATAGGCGATGTCATCAAGGGTTAAACAGCTAATTACTACTAAACATCAACAACAAGCATAAAGTAACACGAGACGGGAATTAACCCCCGTCGATAGCGTCAGTCAACCACATCATGAGTAAAGGTTACAGTCATCCGAAAGTCACTGGCTAATAAGCCATACCACAAAATATGAGGACTACTTACAAAAGTAGTCGCTAACTACTGTCCACGTGGCGGGTCTCGGCTACTGCCCGCTGTATCCCTAGCCTCAGTCCTCGTACCTGAGATCCACGGTTAAAACAACAGTCAGCGGAAAGCTGGTGAGTTACTATAAGCAACTTTAAAACAGTTTATAAAACAGTTAGCACAACGTAACAACTGGTAAACAACTCTACATGCGGCCGGCATCAACGGCCCGACGCCTCATCGGGAGCGACCCGGCACAGCCTGCATAGCCCACTCCACAAAGTAGTGGGTTGTCAGGTCCACTGAGTTGGGAATGACCCAACAGGCCTCTACTCTGCGTATCAACGACTATACGCGTGATCCACGAACTCTGCTCTGTGCTAACAAGTATCAACATATGAAAGGAGTCCACACTGGACCCGAATAATAAACAACGTACCTCTTTGAAAACTCAGTAATCAACAACAATACATTTGTTAAAAGTAAGTAACTCACCTGAAGCACGACTACAGTCTCGCTATCAACGACAGTCTCTACAAGTCCCAGGTCTAGCCACGAATCCTGGCAACAATAAATGCAACTACGCTGAAACGACTAACTACTGAACTCATAATGACTATACTACTATACTCACTAACTCAACAAGAATCAATAAGCCAAGACACACGAGCGCGGCCGGGATCAGGGTCGCGGCTCCTCGTCGCGGCCAGTCATCGCGGGCGCGATGACCCCGCGCTACCCCTCCTATCGCGGCCGGGCTCATCCGAGCTCGCCCGTGCTCGACCGACCCGCGACTAACATCTCGGTCGTGTTCTCTTACTAGCGATCACCTCAACCGCCTTACCCTGATCGCGGGCGCGACCAGGGGAGCGCGGCCGCGGTGCGGCGACGAACAGAGCAGTTCATGCTCTGTTTTTCGGTTGCTACGGGGGTCACTTTTTATCTCGATTTTGCACGACTTAGGGGTTCTAATTCAACCCCAATACTTGCTAACTACTTAACACATCATTCTAAATGAATCGAACGTGAATTACTAACCTTAACACGTTTCTTTCCTTCTCGAATTCGAGTTGGCTTGCGAAGGTGATGGCGAAGAAGATTTCTCAGCTATGGCTGCTATATTCCAGCTTCTGGATTTCTCCTTTTCTGTTTCAGCTACACACAACACACCTACACACACTTGCACCTTTGAACTTTCAGAGGAAGTGAAGAAAAAGGGAGTCTAAACGAATATATATACGCTTCCGGTCTCGAACTCAATTAAAACGGGTACAATACTCATTAATCATTCGGTAGACACCCACTAACCCGATTAATCTCAAATTAACGACTTGGGTTTAGAATGTCAATTAACTTATTAAAACAACCCCAAATCTCCAATTACTACTAAACCGGTTATTATCTCAACCGATTAAAATTACACGTAATAGCAATCTACTTTACCAACTCACGTGCAATTAATCAATTAAATTTCACCAACTCATCAGGACAGCTCTCAGAGCCAACAGATAAATTCCACGTGCCAGCCACCAGTTCCCGGATGTTACAAATCCTCCCCTCTAGAACTGATCCCGTCCTCGGGATCTCGACTCAGGCAACTAGATTGGGATAACGCTATCACACGCTCGCCTTGGACTTCCAGATACCACCAGAGTTCTCATTCGACACCAAGGGGAACCTTATCCTTCCGTAATTTCTTCATCTTGCGGTCTACGATGACCTCAAAAGGATCTACATATCTCGATTGCTCATTGACCTCAATCTCTGTTATAGTAATCGATGTTCCGTGTAGGGCTACACACCTATAACACTTGCTCGTCTATGCCAAACTCTAGCTTCTTGGTCCTTTTATCGGCATATTACTCCCATCAGCTCCAGGCTACCTTCAGACTCCCTATGACTTCGACTATCTGTTCACTGGTCTGCTAAGCAATCTCGGGACTTGTAATCTCTCACCCTCCTACTTCTACCCCATATGCTAGATAACAATCTCAACCGAATCAAACGGGCATCTCCTCTACCACTGAAGTATTCTGATTGACAAGTCAACAAGTCAACGGTGCAGCAATCAACGCAGGGTCTTGATTGGATCGACGATAATAACCTACTACTTTCAGGAACCAGCGATTACCTACTATATTCCTTACCTCTCATTACTCTTAACAGCCTTTAACTTAACGGGGTTTACCCGAGTACCTCCACCACTAACGACATGCCTCAAAACTGGAGTTCACTTCACGGTGCCGAACTAGGTAAACTAAACCAGCGGTCTATCAACTCCTGGAGTCGACTCACCAGCCCTCTCATCTCACTAGGGTCAGTCGATAAGATACACACGTATTAGCACTTGACACCAACTTAACACGGAATTCTACTTATCACTCTAACGACAACTCGAATACTCT
This sequence comes from Centrapalus pauciflorus, assembly GCA_020465985.1. Classification (NCBI taxonomy): domain Eukaryota; kingdom Viridiplantae; phylum Streptophyta; class Magnoliopsida; order Asterales; family Asteraceae; genus Centrapalus; species Centrapalus pauciflorus. The sequence goes on along the minus strand of JAANYP010003327.1, from coordinate 30,710 downwards.
TGGGGAATAGGGACTCAAAAACAACATCAACCGTCTCTAAATTCTTCTTTCCTTATTCACGTCAACTGCACATGCTAGGACGAAAGGACAACCTTTGATCAAATGACAACGTGCCTGAACTACCGAAAAGGTACTGACACTGTGTCTACTACACTCTCCGTACACCATAAAAACATAGCCTCGAAATTGATAAACAACTAATCACTTTAGAACAAACAACATCAACATACTGGACATCTAACCAGTCTCTACTTATCAAGGCATTACAACTACTAATCTCTATAGGCAACAGGGCAAATACGAATGACCATTTATCTTTAACTCTTACTAAGCGTCTACCGATCTAGCTACAAAGATACTACCACCGACTGACTCCGTGAACGATAAATCTAATAACTCAACGAATGAAGCAAAAATGGATAATAAAATAAAAGGTATGAAGGAACACCCTGTCTCAGAACCAACCAAAACTCGGATACTATAACCATTAACATAAACGTACCAGAAACTACATCAACTGTCTCCCGAGTCTCCTCTGCTGTCAACTGGTAGGCGCGACCTCTGGCTGGCGGGACTGCATCTCTATGTGTAGACGAACTCGCAAAACTCTGGCCCTGTGCAGGTGGCCTCGATTCCCCCTGCCTATGGTCCCCTTGTCTCGGAGTTGTACAATCTCGTGCCTGATGTCCAGCCCGCCCACAATTAAAACATAGCGGGTCTCTAGAATTACAACCTGACTGAGTGTGGCCAGCCTGGCCACAGCGAAAACAACGTACATACCGGGGGTCACACTCTCCGGTATGCCTCTGACGACATCTCCTACACCACCTCTCTCCCGAGACAGGCTCAGAACTCGATGCTCCTCCTCTCTGTTCAGACTCACTAAAGCGACTGCCCTTTTCATCGGGCCTATGATCAGATCTCTGAGAAGACCTATCTCGGTGCCTGTCTCCTCCCTCGGACTCAGTGCGCCGACGATCATCACTCCTCGACTGGAACTGACTATATCGACTATCTCTATCCCTGCTTCTGTCCCGGTCAGGTCCTCCAACATGTCCGGCTGACTGAACCAATCGTGGCTGCTCCACTACCGGATCCCTACGCGATAACTCACTCTCTCGTCTACGGGCCAACTCGACTGCCCTGGCATAAGTCGGAATGTAACCGGTATCAATAAACTCTCGGATCTCCTTACGCAAGCCCATCAAGAATCTATTGATCTTCCGAGACTCTGTACTAATCCGAATAGGCGCAAACAAACTCAAATCGATGAAAATCTTCTCGTACTCATCAACCGATCGCTGTCCCTGGAATAACGTCAAAAAAATCAATCTCCAGCTGAGCCCTGCGGTCCTCGGGACAATACTGCTCCTCGAAACGAGCCCTAAACTGACTCCACGTCATCTCATATGCTGGCCCATCTCCCATCATATCTCTAATAGTCCGCCACCACTGCTGAGCACTAGTCCGCAACTGGGCACTAGCGAATGTCGTCATCTGATCCGGGTGGCATCCTGTAATACGGAAGGCCATCTCCATATCCTGCAACCAATACATGGCCTTTACGGCCCCAGGCTCGCCATGATACTCTGGCGGGTGTGCAGCAAGGAACTCCTTATATTTACATCCCTTGCCTTCCCCTCGCGATGAACCAGCTCCTGAATCTCTGCCCCCGCCTATACTCTGGGTCTGGGACTGAATACCCTCAGCACGGCCTTTCTCGTAGGCCTCCTGTAGTCGTCGGGCAAACTCCTCATCTGATACTCGTCCCCCAGTCGGGCCCTCGGGTCTCTGCTCATCTGCCATAAGGTCTCTGCATAATACAAACAACATTACTATAACGACAGTAATATAATTCTACAATTCTTAGACCTACTCATCAGAGATCAAGTCCAAGGATCTAGACACTGGTCTAAGCCTAAGCATCACTAATGACACTTAAACCTTAAACTAATGCTCTGATACCAAGCTGTAACACCCTACTTTTACGACTAATGCCACATCGGACTTACAGTCCACGTCATCAAATCATAGGCGATGTCATCAAGGGTTAAACAACTAATTACTACTAAACATCAACAACAAGCATAAAGTAACACGAGACGGGAATTAACCCCCGTCGATAGCGTCAGTCAACCACATCATGAGTAAAGGTTACAGTCATCCGAAAGTCACTGGCTAATAAGCCATACCACAAAATATGAGGACTACTTACGAAAGTAGTCGCTAACTACTGTCCACGTGGCGGGTCTCGGCTACTGCCCGCTGTATCCCTAGCCTCAGTCCTCGTACCTGAGATCCACGGTTAAAACAACAGTCAGCGGAAAGCTGGTGAGTTACTATAAGCAACTTTAAAACAGTTTATAAAACAGTTAGCACAACGTAACAACTGGTAAACAACTCTACATGCGGCCGGCATCAACGGCCCGACGCCTCATCGGGAGCGACCCGGCACAGCCTGCATAGCCCACTCCACAAAGTAGTGGGTTGTCAGGTCCACTGAGTTGGGAATGACCCAACAGGCCTCTACTCTGCGTATCAACGACTATACGCGTGATCCACGAACTCTGCTCTGTGCTAACAAGTATCAACATATGAAAGGAGTCCACACTGGACCCGAATAATAAACAACGTACCTCTTTGAAAACTCAGTAATCAACAACAATACATTTGTTAAAAGTAAGTAACTCACCTGAAGCACGACTACAGTCTCGCTATCAACGACAGTCTCTACAAGTCCCAGGTCTAGCCACGAATCCTGGCAACAATAAATGCAACTACGCTGAAACGACTAACTACTGAACTCATAATGACTATACTACTATACTCACTAACTCAACAAGAATCAACAAGCCAAGACACACGAGCGCGGCCGGGATCAGGGTCGCGGCTCCTCGTCGCGGCCAGTCATCGCGGGCGCGATGACCCCGCGCTACCCCTCCTATCGCGGCCGGGCTCATCCGAGCTCGCCCGTGCTCGACCGACCCGCGACTAACATCTCGGTCGCGTTCTCTTACTAGCGATCACCTCAACCGCCTTACCCTGATCGCGGGCGCGACCAGGGGAGCGCGGCCGCGGTGCGGCGACGAACAGAGCAGTTCATGCTCTGTTTTTCGGTTGCTACGGGGGTCACTTTTTATCTCGATTTTGCACGACTTAGGGGTTCTAATTCAACCCCAATACTTGCTAACTACTTAACACATCATTCTAAATGAATCGAACGTGAATTACTAACCTTAACACGTTTCTTTCCTTCTCGAATTCGAGTTGGCTTGCGAAGGTGATGGCGAAGAAGATTTCTCAGCTATGGCTGCTATATTCCAGCTTCTGGATTTCTCCTTTTCTGTTTCAGCTACACACAACACACCTACACACACTTGCACCTTTGAACTTTCAGAGGAAGTGAAGAAAAAGGGAGTCTAAACGAATATATATACGCTTCCGGTCTCGAACTCAATTAAAACGGGTACAATACTCATTAATCATTCGGTAGACACCCACTAACCCGATTAATCTCAAATTAACGACTTGGGTTTAGAATGTCAATTAACTTATTAAAACAACCCCAAATCTCCAATTACTACTAAACCGGTTATTATCTCAACCGATTAAAATTACACGTAATAGCAATCTACTTTACCAACTCACGTGCAATTAATCAATTAAATTTCACCAACTCATCAGGACAGCTCTCAGAGCCAACAGATAAATTCCACGTGCCAGCCACCAGTTCCCGGATGTTACACTTTCACGCCACACACGGTAGTACGGACCTCATTACCGATTGCGACTCCACACCGGTAAGATTTTCGTTCTTCATCGTCGTCATCATCGTCATTCCCCTTTACAGTTGAAAATGAAAAACTTGATTCTATTCCATTCTTGGTTTCTGGAGTGTTTTGATGTTGATCATAATGTGCAGTGTTTTGAAAACATCATCGTCTCACAGTATCACGTCTTCATCCCCATTCACGCCACACACGGTAGTATGGACCTCATTACCGATTGCGACTCCACACCGGTAAGATTTTCGTTGTTCATGACCGTCATCATCGTCATTCCCCTTTTGCAGTTGAAAATGAAAAACTTGGTTCTATTCCATTCTTGGTTTCTGGAATTATGTTTCTATTTATCACCGCCAATGGAAACTTGGTGATTATGTGCAGTGTTTTGATGTTGATCATAATGTGCAGTGTTTTGAAAACATCATCGTCATTCCCCTTTACCTTATTAACCACCACCCCCCACCACAAACCACCATACCCACCCCCCCCCCCCCACCCCCCCCCCCCCCCCTAAACAAAAACACACCGTCACTACATGGAGGGCTGTAACAATTTTGTTAAGGTTTAATTTTTAGTATTAGACTTTTATAAATGTATATTTAAGTGATTGTAGATATGAGTTTTTAAATATGAAATTGGTTGTAATTATTGGATGCTGTGTCAATACTGTGGAAAATGTTTTTGTTTTATTTTTTTTTTTTTTTTTTTTTTTTGTATTTTCATATTATTATGATATCAATTTTACATCCAATTAGTATCTGTTTAATTTCATTAATGTGCATTATTTGGAAAAAAAACATTGATCCCCGATATGTGTATTTTTATAGATTTAAATGCATAGTATATGTCATAAATTGTTATAATACATTTAAATCGAGACGAGATAATACGATTAATGTCTGTTTAATTTCATTTATGAGTTCCACCTAGATCGCTATTGTTTTTTCTAAATACTTTGTTGAAATTGTTACAATATATTAAAGATGGATAATACGATTGACAGTTGTTCGCCACCGAGATGGGAGATTTTGGTTCACTCACCGATTATCGAGTAAGTTTATATAAGATAATTATATTGATCCACTATGCTTTTTAAAAGACTTAATGATTATAAGTTAGATCTTTGGATATATTAGTGAGTCTTAAAGATTTAGAAAGATATATATGTAATAAGAAATTTTGTAAGGATTATATGTAATAATGGAGGTTTAGAAGAAAAGGGTAATTTAGGGATTTACATATACATATAATATGATATTTTATGTATTTAAATATGATTTAATAATTATAAATTAGATATTTGGATATATTAGTGAGTTTTAAGGGTTTGTAAGGATATATATGTAATAAGTAATTTTGTAAGGATATATACGTAATAAGGGAAGTTTACAAGGATATACATGTAATTCTCCGTATTTTATTTAGTGTATTCACACACGTCGATCGGCTAAAGGATTGCCGCTAAAATTCGAACCCAAGATCGGAAAAATAGCGAGATCGAAATTGAAACACCCATTTCAACGTAATATAATAATAATGGGGTTGCAGTAAATTAATTGTAATTAACCTAGTTTTTAAAGAAAATCGGGCATGACCCGTTCGCACGGAGTCAATATCCCTGTTTGGTTATAAACCATGATTTGGAATGTAAAGTAATTTACAAGATAATTCTAAATAGTTACAACAGCTATCATCCATCAATGACATTAGGTGTCTATATGTACACATCTAAGTGTGTTGGTAGACAGACTACCCGAAAATATCACAATATTAAATTTACTTTTACCGAATGTCAAGTCTTCAATGGTGGTCCGTTTAAACTCTAGGACCAGGGTCAGCAATCACCTTGCCTTTACTAATCCACCTGAGGTATATAAAAGTGAGGGGTTAGCAAATATAATTTGCTAAGTGTGTTACTAGATCGATATGGAGTGCAAAGCATACAACATGTATAAATGTTAAAATGATTATGAAATGACAAGTGCAATATTTTTTTAATAAAATAATGTGGGCATAGCCCATTAATTTGCATAGGTTGCGGTACATGACCCGCTAACCCGCCGTTGCTAACAGCTATGGATCAATGTCCAGCTGCGCAACTCCAACCGGCGCCGAAGTCCGGCCACCTACCCACGAGCTCATGTGGTGTAGGAATTTATACGCACAAACACAAAGTAAGGCGTTTGATAATAATAATGATAACCAGGATATCCGGTGAGGCCAATGATAAATGAGCATAGCTCACAATGGGTAATCAAATGTAATCATGTGAAACATGAAATGAACGATCTTCAAGCATAGCATGACTGTTAATATATGTAATGAAAGGTATCAAATGAGGTATGCTGGCCATAGGCCATGATCAAATAATATACTGCCAACTAGGGCAGTATGGTAAAACCAGTGCAATGCATCATATAAGAGGATGATGCCAAATAGATATGCACAATGTCATAAATAAAATAAACATGTAATTATGTATGCAACACACACATCAATGCTAGAACTCACAGTACAGTAGGCTATAATAGCCTTTAATGCCCAATACGGCCAATGAGCCACTTAACGTCCCAAACCGACAACCGGCACTTCTTTCAGCTCCAAACCTACAAATAATGATATTCAAGGTATTCATTAGCTTATAATAGTATATCATAAGGTTTGGAAGTCATTTGAAGTGTTTAAGCGTTTTCGGTTTAAGTTTCCGAAATGACCGGCACCGTTGTGCCTTTTATTGTGTTTCATAAACTTTTGGGCGTTATTCGATGATAAATTATGTGTTATATAATTATAGAATGATCCCATGATGTTGTATTATCATTATAGGACTTAAAACAAGTGTTTTGAGTGAACAAGGCTCGACTCGCACTAGTTTCGTATTTTGGCCATAACTCTTTCATACGAACTTGGATTTAGGTGATTCAGGAGTCCAGACGAAGAGGAGACATAGGTCTACAACTTTCGTCTTTTGAAAAATGGCCATATCTGAGAGTGACTCGACGAGTCAGGGGTATGACTCGACGAGTCGATGCCCTGAACTGCACATACTGTTCTGTTTTGCTTCCTGCTCGTGGTTTTCTCATCCAAATTCGTTTTTAACATGCCAAAACACTTAAAACTCACCTTTAGGCATTAGGTTACTACTATAAACATATTAGTACACTTATAACATCATTAACACAAGAATTCAACTCATTTAATTATCAAATCCTTGGATTAAATCCAAGGATTTCCAAATTCAATTTTTTGATGGGTTTCCTTTGGTTTCTTATTGTTTTTACTTTCAGAATCACTAATTATTTTTCCAATTGAAATTAAAACCCTTTACACCATATTTTCCTTCCACCTCCATATATGTGGTCATATCTCAAAGATGGAGATGAAACATATATGTACATGTATTGGAAAGCAAACTAAGAAATACCTTGAACTCACCTTGAATTTACTAACTTGCTGTACAATAGAGATTAAGATTAGCTGTCCAAAAATCCCAATTCCAGCCCTAGCTTTCTTCCAAAGAGATGCAGAATTTTGTGAAGGAAAAGAGTAGGAGAGGCAAGCATCGATTGGGGGTTTTTGTGGTCCTCAATTGGTGAAGGTCTTACACTTAACCTCCTTCCAAGTCTCCTAAATTCAGATTTTGACCCCTAAACTCCTTATTCATTTCATTGATGCAAAAGTAGCTTGTACACAAGGCTTTAACATCTTGTACTCACATGTATTGGTTACTATTTTACAAAGCTCAAAGCATTAAGTACAAGTTAATGGAGCAAGTGCACCTCTTCTATAATAGTTATAATTAAACAACTAACTTAACTCATATTGGGTAACTTAGTTAATTAAATTATTCCCTTAAATCATAAGGGTATTATAGTAAGGTACGAGTTAAACTGACTCAAATACATACATACATATATATATATATATATATATATATATATATATATGTATATATATATATATATATATATATGTATATCTCGTTTACCTATTTATAGTCTTGTAATGTTAATGCATATATATTCTCTTGGATAATTACAAAAAATTTAATCCTTACATATCGATTAACATAAACAAGTTACTCAATTATCGGTTAAGTGTATAATTAATAGTTTAATTATTATATCAAATTTGAGGATGTTACAACTCCTCCCCCCTTGATTAGGATTCCGCCCACGGAATCAATCCATAATTTTCCAAGAGGCTTTAATAAATTTTAGTATGTATGTTATGTGCCATCATAAGTAGGCTATGTCTGGTTAGTACCGTCGGATCACCCGACCCAGACATATAGATAGCAGCATTGCTATGTAAGTATAGGGTTAAATAACCCATTAATAGCATATTAGTGACATAGTCACTATTACCATTTCGATAACGATCTATAGGCTTACTCCTTAAGCATGAAATTTCATATTCATAGCAATGTTCAGTTCATTGCAGGATTGCATATTAGAGATTTATATTCTCGCTGATTATAATATCCCTTCAGTTGGGAAACAATCGGACGTTATGTTGGACACTTTATATGTTCCTCTCTTATTGAACCTTTTATAATTATAGGTTCATCATAAGGTCAAGTATATAACACTTATTGGGATTCAACATAATTAATTACTTATTTAACTTATATGAAATAGGTTCAATTTATTATTAACTACAATTTTATCTTTATTCAATTAGTATATGATTATCGGTTTTGACTAACACCTTTTAATATTTCTCAGATGATAAACATACTTGATATTACAAGTTTTCTTTCAGTAGTATATTGTGGAACCGCTAGACTTACGGACCTATATGTGATCTTTAAACAATTTCAATTTTTTTTGAGGATTACCCAGAAGAAGGTAAGCTCAACTAATGGGACATTCAGGCTTAAATGCAGATCAGATCCTTTAGCCAATCTGTGAATTTTCTCATCTCAGTTGTATTAACAACAACCATCATAAACAAATAACCTCCATTTTTAAAGGGATATGAAGGTATTTCCTCTTCGGAGATGATATGATCAAGAATTGGACCTATTCAAGTTTAGGTTTAATACTTAACATAGTGATTGTATTTGAAGTACATGACGCTAATTATAGCGATTATACAGTATGATGTATGGGTATATGTATGTATGTATGTATGTATGTATGTATGTATGTATGTATGTATGTATGTATGTATGTATGTATGTATGTATGTATGTATGTATGTATGTATGTATGTATGTATGTATGTATTTAGGTCTATAAAGTTTGGTTTGAAATTTATGTCTAGAAATCGCATTTAGGAAGTTTTGCATAAACTTCTCTTGCGAAGTATTTTCAAAATTATTCACTGATGTATATTATATTCAAATTCTATTTCTGAATAAATTATGATATTATCATAAACAATAACTGATTTATCCAACATATGTCGGCATATTAGGATTATTAGATCCATAGGTGCCACTAGTGCATTTGTGAGTTCAAACGGCATCACCAAAATGTATAATGACCACATCAAGTATGAAATGAGGTCTTTGGTACACCTCCTCACGAATCTTTCAGTTAATACTATTCAATTCGCAGATCAATGTCTGAGAAATATGTGAAATATTTTGCCGTTGATCCAATTGATCATTAACATAAGGCAAAGAATATTTATTTTGGAATATTACCCTTTTAGTTTACGGTAACTCATGTGTCTTTACAGGTGATGTCCTTCTTTTAACAATTAGAACCAGAGAACCCAAAACGGGGAACTCGGTATAATGAATCCCGTATCCTACAGTCTTTAACCAACCGTACGATACATAACTTGGGACTCGTTGAATTATTACTAAATAGTAGATCCTTACATAAGCTTTTAGATACTTTTGTTATATAAAATGTTATCAAGATTAGTAGAACTCTGCTTGAGTCCTAACTGGGACTAAAGAGTCATTATAATTTGATTTGACGGTGTAATACCTCCCATATTTCTCATATATCATGCACTTCTATCTTAATAGAATTATACTAATTATTGATCATTTGAGTTTCAAGATAATTCATTACTTGTATACTTAGCATAAGATTATATTCATAACTTTTCCCCACAAGGGACTTCTCCTTTATTATCATGTTATGGGTATGCATTCTACCCTTCTTTATGATTCATTTTTCATATTCTTAATGTACATTGACATTTAGGTTTTACAACATATTTTGGTATTTATAAAGATACATGTGTATATATAAACATATATTGGAATCCATCATTTAATTCAATATATTATCCTTCTAACTGTTAGGCACTTAGTGATCTTTGATACAAGAAGGAATTACTTGTATTTAAGATCATTATTTCTTTATTAAATTCATAATAGTTATTAGCAACCCTTTTTCATATAAGAGAAGCTACGGGGAGAACAACTCACCCATCGCCAAATTCCCAAAGAGGGTTATAATTGTAGCGCATTACAACGACAGTTGCTACATAGTAGCATTCATTAGCACTTCAACCCAAGTTATAAACTTAGGCTATTATGGCTATAATGTCCTTGGAAAATAAATTCCAAATTAGTTTAAGGTATATATTTATAATTTATTTGTTTCCCAATTATTCATAGATGGATTTATTCACCATAATATAATTCCATCAAGGATTTATAGAACTTTATTGCTAATTAATAGCATCAAATATGGTAGACACACCATTACTCTTGGGGCTTATAACCTTAATATACAAGGTATTCAAGGTTCTCACTTGAGAATCAACGTTTTAAGGCAGTAGTAGAACCTTTATTAGGCATTTTCACTATATGCCTCTTTTCATAATTAGAATCAATTCCCATATTGGGAGTTAGTTCAATATGTCCAGCCATTAAGCTGTATGACATTAAGCGTATATACACGCATTATGTACAACGTTGATATCATTATTTTCCTAACCCGTACCCGTCCTAGGCCAAATCATCACTTAACTTATGTTATAATAGTGTTGCCTAGGCGGCCAATACAAGCATCTGAAACCGAGCTCATAGTAGAGTATCGTCGACTATACTCATGCAATGAACATCGGCTCTGATACCAAATTGAAACACCCATTTCAACGTAATATAATAATAATGGGGTTGCAGTAAATTAATTGTAATTAACCTAGTTTTTAAAGAAAATCGGGCATGACCCGTTCGCACGGAGTCAATATCCCTGTTTGGTTATAAACCATGATTTGGAATGTAAAGTAATTTACAAGATAATTCTAAATAGTTACAACAGCTATCATCCATCAATGACATTAGGTGTCTATATGTACACATCTAAGTGTGTTGGTAGACAGACTACCCGAAAATATCACAATATTAAATTTACTTTTACCGAATGTCAAGTCTTCAATGGTGGTCCGTTTAAACTCTAGGACCAGGGTCAGCAATCACCTTGCCTTTACTAATCCACCTGAGGTATATAAAAGTGAGGGGTTAGCAAATATAATATGCTAAGTGAGTTACTAGATCGATATGGAGTGCAAAACAAACAACATGTATAAATGTTAAAATGATTATGAAATGACAAGTGCAATATCTTTTTAATAAAATAATGTGGGCATAGCCCATTAATTTGCATAGGTTGCGGTACATGACCCGCTAACCCGCCGTTGCTAACAGCTATGGATCAATGTCTAGCTGCGCAACTCCAACTGGCGCCCGAAGTCCGGCCACCTACCCACGAGCTCATGTGGTGTAGGAATTTATACGCACAAACACAAAGTAAGGCGCTTGATAATAATAATGATAACCAGGATATCCGGTGAGGCCAATGATAAATGAGCATAGCTCACAATGGGTAATCAAATGTAATCATGTGAAACATGAAATGAACGATCTTCAAGCATAGCATGACTGTTAATATATGTAATGAAAGGTATCAAATGAGGTATGCTGGCCATAGGCCATGATCAAATAATAAACTGCCAACTAGGGCAGTATGGTAAAACCAGTGCAATGCATCATATAAGAGGATGATGCCAAATAGATATGCACAATGTCATAAATAAAATAAACATGTAATTATGTATGCAACACACACATCAATGCTAGAACTCACAGTACAGTAGGCTATAATAGCCTTTAATGCCCAATACGGCCAATGAGCCACTTAACATCCCAAACCGACAACCGGCATTTCTTTCAGCTCCAAACCTATCAAATAATGATATTCAAGGTATTCATTAGCTTATAATAGTATATCATAAGGTTTGGAAGTCATTTGAAGTGTTTAAGCGTTTTCGGTTTAAGTTTCCGAACTCACCGGCACCGTTGTGCCTTTTATTGTGTTTCATAAACTTTTGGGCGTTATTCGATGATAAATTATGTGTTATATAATTATAGAATGATCCCATGATGTTGTATTATCATTATGGGACTTAAAACAAGTGTTTTGAGTGAACAAGGCTCGACTCGCACTAGTTTCGTATTTTGGCCATAACTCTTTCATACGAACTCGGATTTAGGTGATTCAGGAGTCCAGACGAAGAGGAGACATAGGTCTACAACTTTCATCTTTTGAAAAATAGCCATATCTGAGAGTGACTCGACGAGTCAGGGGTATGACTCGACGAGTCGATGCCCTGAACTGCACATACTGTTCTGTTTTGCTTCCTGCTCGTGGTTTTCTCATCCAAATTCGTTTTTAACATGCCAAAACACTTAAAACTCACCTTTAGATATTAGGTTACTACTATAAACATATTAGTACACTTATAACATCATTAACACAAGAATTCAACTCATTTAATTATCAAATCCTTGGATTAAATCCAAGGATTTCCAAATTCAATTTTTTGATGGGTTTCCTTTGGTTTCTTATTGTTTTTACTTTCAGAATCACTAATTATTTTTCCAATTGAAATTAAAACCCTTTACACCATATTTTCCTTCCACCTCCATATATGTGGTCATATCCCAAAGATGGAGATGAACATATATGTACATGTATTGGAAAGCAAACTACGAAATACCTTGAACTCACCTTGAATTTACTAACTTGCTGTACAATAGAGATTAAGATTTGCTGTCCAAAAATCCCAATTCCAGCCCTAGCTTTCTTCCAAAGAGATGCAGAATTTTGTGAAGGAAAAGAGTAGGAGAGGCAAGCATCGATTGGGGGTTTTTGTGGTCCTCAATTGGTGAAGGTCTTACACTTAACCTCCTTCCAAGTCTCCTAAATTCAGATTTTGACCCCTAAACTCCTTATTCATTTCATTGATGCAAAAGTAGCTTGTACACAAGGCTTTAACATCTTGTACTCACATGTATTGGTTACTATTTTACAAAGCTCAAAGCATTAAGTACAAGTTAATGGAGCAAGTGCACCTCTTCTATAATAGTTATAATTAAACAACTAACTTAACTCATATTGGGTAACTTAGTTAATTAAATTATTCCCTTAAATCATAAGGGTATTATAGTAAGGTACGAGTTAAACTGACTCAAATACATATATATATATATCTCTCGTTTACCTATTTATAGTCTTGTAGGGTAATGTTAATGCATATATATTCTCTTGGATAATTACAAAAAATTTAATCCTTACATATCGATTAATATAAACAAGTTACTCAATTATCGGTTAAGTGTATAATTAATAGTTTAATTATTATATCAAATTTGAGGATGTTACAATCGAACCGAAAGACTGTCAGGATTCAAAATCAACAATTAATCACGGAGAATTTAAACGCACAAGAGGAAGAAATTCCTGATTTAGAAATTCCAAATTCAGAGATTCCTGATTTAGAAAGCTCTCCGATTTCGCCGCGAAATCGTGATCAAGAAAACCCGAGCGCATAGCTGCTAGAATGGGTGATCAACCGAGGCGTACGGTTGAGTTGCATTACCGCCCAGGTGATGTGCCCGACCAGTCTCCAATTCGTTATCCCGAAAACGAGAACGAACCCGAAGTTCGTCCTCAATTATTCCAAATATTTCCGATCTTTCGAGGGATGCCAAGCGAGGAACCCTACGAACATCTAGCTCAGTTCACAGCTATTTGTAAAGAAACCCATGTTCGAGGTATAACCACCGATGGTTTAAAACTTCGATTATTTCCTTTTTCATTAAAAGAGAAAGCGAAGAATTGGTCCGTATCCTTACCAACAATTAGCATTACAACATGGGATCAAATCAAACGAGAATTCCTTAATGAATATTACCCCATTAGTAAAACAACCGAGAAAAGAAAAGAAATCACCGGATTTAAACAAAAACCGGGCGAACAAATCTACGAAGCGTTCGATCGTATGAACGAATTATTGAGAGCTTCACCAAACCACGAGGTACCCAAATGGATGCTTATCAAAACATTCTGATGTGAGTCAAGAAGGTCGTAATATGATTATAGCTGCCACAGGAGGCACAATTTTAGGTAAAGAAGACGACGAAGCTTGGAAGTTGCTTAGTCAACTCGGTAAAGGTCTTAAAGTCCAAGCTGGTTACGAAAATAGCAGAGGAGTTCAAGTTATGGGCATAGATAATGCCTGGAAACGTGAGGTTAAAAATGAGATTTCAGAACTAGGTAAGAAAATGGATCAATTGATGAAGGGTCTTTCAAACCCTAGTGTATCAATTAATAGTGTTACATGCGGTGATCCATCGCATCATTCTGACGCATGTCCTCAAGTGCAATCCATTGAGGAATTTGCTAAAGAAGTTTACGGATTCAGAGCTCATCAAGAGAGGGATAATCCATTTTCGGAAACATACAATCCGGGGTGGAGAAACCATCCTAATTTTCGATGGAAAAATGATCAGCCTACCGATCATCAATCCAAACCAAGATATGAACCACCAAAGAGAGAATATCAATATGGTTCAACTTCAGCAGCTAAAGATGAGCGATATTATAAGTCAAATTATCATGATCAACCACAATTCGAAGTGGAAACAAATATGACTTCTGAGCAATTCTCAGAGTTTGTTGAATTTATGAAACAACAATCAACTATCAATACTAAGACTATGATAACCGGGTTGTGTGTAAATTTGTTAAAAGAAATATCTTGGCACGACACGGTATCCCAAGGGCTATCATCAGTGACGGAGGGTCACATTGTTAATAATCAACATTTTTTAAAACTCCTTAAACAGTATGGAGTTAACCATAGAATAACAACGCCTTATCATCCGCAAATGTAACATCCTCGAATTCAATTACTGTAATTCGGAATTAATTAGGCGGATAATTTATAATTAAGTTGAATTATGAGCAATTATTATGTATTTGGGATATTTAAAGGTTTGTTGCTATTTTATGAAGTTATGAAGTCTAAGAAAATTGGAAAGGAATATTATGAATTATAAAAGCTAGTAATGATAAATTTAAGAATAAATCAGTATTTTATGGAACCGGTTAAGTTGAGGGGTGAAATGTGCAAAATGATGAAAATGGGAATAAAAGGATAAAGCCTTTCATTTTCTATGGTTACTCTCTCTCTACACACTCTCTCTCTCTAGAAACGCTCTCTACTTCTCTCTACGATATCTCACAAACCGACCGGCCGATTATCGAGATTTATACGTCATCGGAAAGATCTCGAGGAGTACTACAACAATCTACAGTTGGATTCTTGATTTCATACGGATTGAGGTAAGAATCGACCCTTTTAAGTTTATATATCTTGGTTTTGAAAACATGAAATTTGAATTTGACATTTCTTGCATGAATAAAGCCGATTTTGCTTGAGTTTTAGCTAGAATATGATCGAGTATGCATAATATAATCGAATCTAGGCTTGATACTTAACATATTCATGATTTTAGGCTTAGAAATGAAGGATTTAAGTTGTAGATATGAACAAACTCGAAAATACCAAGAACATAGTCGAAAAGCAAGAACAAACTCGATTTTTGTACTAAATTCGAGCATGTATTCGAGTTTAACACATGGAATTCGAGTTTATGTCCCTAAATTCGAATTTAGGACCCTAAATTCGAATGGTTCGAATTTATCTTCATGAGTTTGAGTTTGGCCTCAAATTCGAAAGGAAATTCGAATTTAACCCCTATCTCAGTTCAAGCCACCTAAATGATTGACACTTATGTATTGCTTAAGTTTGAGACCAAGTATTACTTTCGTAATACTTGATTCACTCATACTGTGGGCTCTGATACCATCATGTGAAGACCACCCCTTATGGGGCAGTTCTCACTATTCTAGGTCCCACATCATGCAATACGATATCAATCAAACTAAGATAGAGTAATTAAGTGTGGAATATTAAATTACAGTACAAGCATATTAGGATTAAGTTTAATACAGTTTTACGATTTTCAAATTAAACTTATAAAGGGTACTATCTAATCTAGTTCATGTCATCACACAATCAAGATAAATCTACCCAGAACACCACAATATCATCATCCAATCAGTACCAAAATTGTTTGCTGAGTAGAGGTCTATGAAAACTTCACTTGATTCTTGTATGACCTAAGTACTAGGTCCCGCAGGTGACTTTCCTTTGTCTTTTCCTATAATAATATTAATGTAGCAACCGTAAGCAATGCTTAGTAAGTAAATAGATTTTCAATACTCGGCCGTCTGAAGACCTAATTCTGATGATTCCCCGATTGCAGACGATCGTAGCCTCGTTATTCATTAGCCAGTCCATGCCGATGATGACGTCGAATTCTTTCAACGGAATAGGAATGAGATCAAGGTTGAATACGATGTTATCGACGAGTAGAGTGCAGTTTCGATATACAGAATCAGCCATAACATAGTTGTTACTGGCTGTCTCAATGTCAAGTACTACGGGAAGCTTCGATGGGGACTTATATAATCTTTGTGCAAAAGATGTTGATATGAAAGAACGACTAGCACCGTAATCGAATAATACGCGAGCAGGGATTGAGTTAAGCAGGAACGTACCGGTAACTACGTCATGTGTTTCTTTTGCTTCCTCAGCTGTTATTTGAAAAGCTCGAGTCCTTGCGGTCGGAGTAGCAGCTGAACTCTTCATCGTAGATCCTCCCGCTGACGACTGTGACTGTCCTCGTTGCCCGCTGCGACACTGATACATGAAGTGTCCTCTTTTCCCGCATTTCGCACATCCGCGTCCTTGCTGTGGGCACTCTTCACTACTATGACCGATTCTGTTGCAAGGAAAGTAAGTGACATCATCTGGGTTACACAGCCCCATGTGTGATTTTCTGCATCTCTTGCAGAATCGTGGCTCGTTTGTCAATGAGTAGGATTGTGCTTTCGGTTGGGATTGTTGAGATTGCTGGGTCTGAGATTTGTTTGGCCTGAAGAATTTGCCGAATCTCTGCTTCTTCGGAGGAGAAGGACATGTTGGGTTCGCTGATGGAGCGTAGAGCTGATCACCATACTCCAGATATCCTCTCTCTATTTGTCTTGCCGCTTCGACCATTTCCAAGTAACTCTTATATTTTATTGCGCTCATCGGGTGCCGGTATCTTGGGTTGAGTCCTCCACGGAATCTATTCATCTTCCTTTCTTCAGTAGCTACTTGATACGAGGAGTAACCGCATAGCCGAGAGAATTCGTGCTCGTATTCGTCAACAGTTTTGGTTCCCTGAGTCAGCTGCGTCAGTTGGACCTCCATCTTATCTTGTTGGTTGATGGGACAATATTTTGCATTGAACATATCTAGGAACTGGTTCCACTCTAGAGTCTGAATAATTCTTCACCGTATATGCTTCTCTGGGTTTTCCACCAGGCACGGGCAGCTCCAACGAACAACGCAGACGCATAACTTACTTTCTTTGAATCTAAACAGTCAGAGATTCTAAAGATCTCCTCGGTATGGCTGATCCAATCCATCGCCTGAATTGGATTCACTGTACCCTCAAAGTTCAGGGCACCGCTCGCTTTAAAATCTTTAAATTTACAGCCTTTAGGCTGCTCAATTTGGGTTTCAGGAGTAGAGTTATCAGAATCAGATTCTTCATTCTGGACTTGCTTATATTTTCGCTTATTTTTCTTATCATTACGTCTTTTAGCTTCGGCCTCATCTCTGGCCTGAAATTGTTCTTGCATTATTTTATTTTGTTGCTCAGAGTGTTGGGCTAACAATTGTTGCATCATCTCAAACATTTGCTGTGGGGTCATGTTGCTGGGAATGTCACCTGATCCTGATCCTGACATCTTAACTGAAAATTAAAATCATTCAACTACCAGTTTATAGACTTAGATCTATGTACACTTTTTCCCATCCTAATAGTCTGTACATCCTATCTCAGTTCAAACCACCTAAATGATTGATACATATGTATTGCTTCAGTTTGAGATCAAGTATACTTACGTAATACTTGATTCACTCAAACTATGGGCCTTGATACCATCCTGTGAAGACCACCCCTTATGGGGCAGTTCTCACTAGTCTAGGTCCCACATCATGCAATACGATATCAATCAAACTAAGATAGAGTAATTAAGTGCGGAATATTAATTTACAGTACAAGCATATTAGGATTAAGTTTAATACAGTTTTACGATTTTCAAATTAAATTTATAAAGGGTACTATCTAATCTAGTTCATGTCATCACACAATCAAGATAAATCTACCCAGAACACCACAATATCATATGAAATGATAAGTCAAATAGCTATCATGATCCACTGGGCAACACCCAACCATGGTGTGCACAGGTCACAATCCAGCTGATAATATGAATGTCAAATCAATGTAGCATCAACAATATGTCTCAACCGGAAATTCAAGCATGTTAAATCTGAATATCTAAAACTCACAGTGTTGGGTCTTTATCAAACAGATGTAAAATCTGCCACCTGAGTTATTTCAGGATTTTATCTCAATCTGTTCTCTGTCAAATCAAATATTTGACCCACTTTGTAAATCTTTAAATCTTTTGTTCAGAATTTCACTGAACCTGTCCAGAATTATCATGTCAAATCATATTAATATCATCATTTTTATCTTTAAATTCCTTATTTTATCTGATTCTGATAACTTGTTTATTCATAAATCATTCTTTCAATAATATTCTGTATTTCATATATTCTCAAAGGTCAATAAAATCTTTATTAAAATCTTTCTTAGCTTTCATTTTATTCAATCACTTATCATGTGATATTAAATTCTATTAAATCATTATTCAACTCAAAACTTGTATTAACTTAATCATGATACTCATTTCATAATTAAGAGTATCATATGTTTATTAATCTCATTAGAATCTTTCTTCCATTTGTATTCTTTGTTAATAATATTCTCAAAAGATCAATGTGTGTGTGTGTGTGTATATATATATATATATATATATATATATATATATATATATATATATATATATATTAATTATTAAGCTAATTATTTTGTTATTTTATGTGTTTTTATTCAAGATATTCGAATTTAGGGAGTGGGGTTTCAAATTTATATTTCAAATATATAATTAGAGTCGATATATATATATACATTCGAATATGAGATTAATCTTGAAGACATATATATTCCAAATACATATTAAATTCAAACCTTAGTTTCTGGAACATTAAATTTGAATGAGTACTAAATTCAAATCCATAAGTTAATTTTGAAGACTTAAAGTCAAATAAAAGACCTAAATTCGAACACCTAAAATAAAAGTTAATTACAATAAAATTAACTTATGCAATATTTTCTCAACTTTTTAAATTTAATATATATTATCTGATACCATCCTGTGAGACCCAAGATTTCTCAAAGGTCTCAAGTCAAGGCCCAGTAGGAACGCAATATCAATCATGAAACTAAGATAAAATTAACAGTTGCGGAATAAAAGTTAATTACAAACAGAGACAAAAACAAAGTATAACGTACAAACTTCTAGACTATTTCATCAAAGCACAAATGTAAACTAGCCCCAAACCCCAAAGCTCAATCATCAGCTAAGTACTAAGGTGTTGAAACAGGTTCTAAAGCACTTCAAGCTCTTTCAAGTCCTGACCTATGAACAGGGTCCAGCCAATCCTTTGCCTTTACATGAAAAATAATGCAACAACGGGTAAGCTTATTTGCTTAGTGAGAATGTAGAATTTCACATTTAACATGCAATTATGAACGCGGAAGCACATGCACTGCACTCGGCTCATGCACGACTCAGCTCTATATGCACTGCACTAGGCTCATGCACAGCTCAATCTCGAAGGGACATTGGCCAATTATGCTCTTTTGATGCGCGACTTTGCTCAGCTCCCAGTTATAAAACTGTTGTTGCTCTTGAGACTTTTAGACAAATTCATAAGGAATGCTCGGATGATGATAAATCCATACACACGCATCATAAGTGGGGATCAGCCACGTACTGGGCTAGCTACCAGTAAAAGCTCTATATGGATATCATCGGAATGCTCAGCTCTAGATACCCTCTGTGCTTTCATCACGTAAATCAGCACATCATAAGCCTAACATTAACCCAACATTGAGCAATAGTGATGGTGTTAAGCTTAACAATCAAATGACTCGTCAAAGAATCGAATCTAGAAGAAGAAGTACTCAGCTCAACAATTCATAGTAAATAAACTATGACAATATATCAATAAGCTCAAGATCAGAATGCCAAATAAATCAGAATCATGCAACAAAAGTCTCAATTCACATAATATGCAGTTAAAGTGAAATCTACAACTCACAGTTACTGGTTATTTATGCTCTTTTACTTTCTGGCTCTGGCTCTGTTGCTCACAATCTGTAGTGGATTAGAACCACAATCTGACTTATGTCAGACTTTCAGATGCTCGCCATTTTGCTTGTTGCTCAATCTGTTATTCAAATCATTTGAATAGTGTTTTCAATATTCATTCCATTAATTATGCTAACTTGATTTTAACTAGAAAATGTATAATATAAGTAAAGCTAGGCTTAATATCTAACATATATATGATTTTGGCTTGAAAATATAAGATTTAAAGTTGTAGATGATGAACAAGTTCGAAATATCTAGAACAAACTCGAAATGCAAGAACAAATTTGGATTTTTTTAGCTAGATTCGAATCATGGTTCGACTTTAGTCATTAAACTCGAAGTAGGTGTTCGAAATTAACACAAGGATTTCGAATTTGCTCTTAGATTCGAAGAGACCTTCGAATTTGATACTAACATTGATGATAGGTTCGAATTTTTACATAGACAATCGAATTTAAATACTTAAATTCGAATATGAAGTACCAAATTCGAACTCATTATAATTAAATTCGAGTGCACACCTTAATATATACTAAATTCGAATATATATATATATATATATATATATATATATATATATATATCACTATTTTCGAGAACCTATAGCTAAATTCGAATCATCATACTCGAACATATATATTAAAGTTGAATAAGGATTAAATTCAAAGCTCATTTTGAATTTGGGACTAATGTCAAATATCCATGTAGACAAAAAAAATCAAACTCCCAGTCAAGTTTCTAAAACATTATATTCAAATAAAGGGTTAAAGTCAAAGAGGGACACAAATTCGAAATACACACACTAAATTCGAATCATATATTTCGAATTTAGTGCCAAGCACCAACCTTCATTCGATTTTATTAAATTCGAATCATGCTTTTCGAGTTTAATGATTAATTTCGATTATATTTTCGAATTTAACTCAATTTTAAGTTTGTTCTATGTATTTTTGAATTTGTTCTTGACATCTCGAATTTGTTCATAATTTATAACTTTAAAACATACATTTCTTAGTTAAAAATCACGAATATGATAAATATTAATCCTAGGTTCGATTATAATATACATATTCTAGTTAAACTCCATCAAAATAGCTTTAAATTTCATAAAAATGATAAATTCGAATTTATTGTCCAAAACCGAAAAATATAAAAACTTAAGAAATCGATTGTTACCTCAAATTTCGTATGAAATCACGTAGGAGATAGCAGATTCGAATATAACTCTTCGAGATCTTTTCAATGACGTAGAAAACTCGATAATCGGCCGGTCGGTTTGGGAGATAATTTAGAGAGAAGGTAGAGAGAGAGAGTAGAGAGAGAAAGTTAGAGAGAGAGTAGAGAGAGAGAGAGAGAGAGAGTCTGATTTCGAACAGACTGATGCGAACCTTTATGGTGTTTCCACTGGACGAGCACCATCTGTATCTCTTTGTTTCTAAGCTTCTTGGTCTTCGAGTCCAGAATACGTTCTGGCTCTTCAACCACTCTAAGCTTTTCATCAATCTGCAAGTTAACGTGTGGTATTTGAACTTCTCTTTCATCGGCTAAGCTCTTTCTCAAGTGACTAACATGGAATACAGGATGTATTCTAGATAAGTCCGCTGGCAGTTCAAGACGATAAGATTGGTTTCCTATCTTTTCGACAATCTTGAACGGACCGATGAATCTCGGAGCTAGCTTGTTTCGCTTAATGAATCTTACCACATTCTTCACTGGATATACTTTCAGCATCACCCAATCGTTAACCGCAAAGCTTATTGGTCTGTGTCGATTATCATAATACGACTTCTGCCTGCTTTGAGCTTCAAGTATGTTTCTTCTAGCGAGTTGAATTTTCTCGTGAGTCAACTGTAGAAGGGCAGGACCCGCTTTTGGCGATTCGCCTGTTTCGCGCCAACAGGTAGGAGTTCTGCACTTTCTTCCGTACAAAGCTTCAAAAGGAGCCATCTTGATCGTTGAATGATAACTGTTAATATACGAGAATTCGACCAAAGGCAAGTGGTCATCCCAGTTACCACCTAGATCAAGAATGCAGGCACGAAACATATCTTCGAGAGTAAGGATAGTACGCTCACTCTAGCCATCTGCATTAGGATGATAAGCAGTACTCATAGAGATCCGAGTACCCATCCCGTTTTGTAGAGCTTGCCAGAATCTAGATGTGAAACGACTATCACGATCAAATACGATAGACTTTGGCACACCGTGTCGAAAAATGATTTCAGTGATGTACATCTGTGCCAATCTATTGAGGGAGTATGTTTCTTTCATCGGTATGAAATGAGCTGACTTCGTTAATCGGTCCACGACTACCCAGATGGAGTCGTGCTTTCTCTTGGTTTTTGGCAGTGTCGTGACAAAATCCATGGTTATATGCTCCCACTTCCACTCGGGAACTGGTAGTGGTTGCATATCCCCGAAGGGTTTCTGATGTTCTGCCTTTACCATCTGGCAGACTCTGCAGCTTTCAACACATTTACCGATGTCTTTCTTCATTCCTGGCCACCAGTAATCAGCTTTCAGATCGAAATACATCTTTGAGCTGCCAGGATGAACAGATAATTTGGACTTGTGACCTTCAGATAGAAGAGTGCTATAGATTGAACCATACTTAGGGATCCAGATTCGGTTTCCCTTGAGACAATGAAGTCCCAAATGATTCAGAGTTAGAAATTGTAGTCGCCCTTTAAGATTTTCAGAACAGAGATTCTCTTCTTTCAGTGCTTCAGCTTGAGCAACTCTGATGTCTTCAATAAGATCAGAAGAGAATATAACCGGAGTTAGGGCATAGCAGCACTTTTCTAGATAAACTTTTCTACTCAAAGCATCCGCGACAACATTAGCTTTGCCGGGATGATATAGGATCTCGCAATCATAGTCCTTGATAAGCTCCAAGGACCGTCGCTGTTTCATATTCAGATCCTTTTGAGTAAAAAGATGTTTGAGACTCTTATGATCGGTGTAGAGCTGACACCGAGTCCCATAAAGGTAATGCTGCCAGATTTTCAGTGCAAAGGTAACGGCAGCCAACTCAAGATCATGAGTTGGTGCACTTTTCTCGTAATCCTTTTATTGCCTTGAAGCGTAGGCAATTACTTTTCCCCTTTGCATTAGAACACATCCTAAGCCAGTACCAGATGCGTCGCTATAAACGACAAAATCATCGTTGCCCTCTGGTAAGGCTAGGATCGACGCTTGAATCAGTTTCTGTTTCAAAGTTTCGAATACCTCTTGCTGTTTATCCGCACATACGAAAGGTGTATTCTTTCGTGTTAACATCGAAAGTGGCACATCAATCTTTGAGAAGTCCTTTATGAATCGCCGATAATAACCGGCCAATCCAAGGAAACTTCTTATTTCGGAGGCATTGCGAGGCCTTTCCCATTTTTGAACGGCCTCGACTTTAGACGGATCAACGGAAATACCTTCGCCAGAAACAACATGGCCAAGGAATTGAATCTATAAAAGCAACAAAGTAGAGTTTCAAGTTTTGTTCAATCAAAGAACGATTAAGGAATAGCTCAAGACAATGTAAAGTTATACCTGTCTGAGCCAGAATTCGCACTTAGAGAATTTTGCGTAGAGTCTTTCTTTTCTCAGTAACTCTAGCAATTGCCGCAAATGAATAGCATGATCAGCCTCCGTTTTGGAGTAAATCAGAATATCGTCTATGAATACGATAACTGACTTATCCAGCATCGGTCTGCACACGCGATTCATGAGGTCCATGAACGCCGCTGGTGCATTTGTTAAGCCGAACGACATTATGAGAAATTCGTAATGACCGTATCTTGTTCGGAAGGCTGTCTTTGGAACATCCTCATCTTTAACTTTCAATTGATGATACCCAGAACGAAGATCGATTTTCGAGAAGTAGCTGGCTCCTTGTAGCTGATCAAACAGATCATCAATTCTGAGCAGAGGTTATTTATTCTTTATGGTGACTTTGTTCAACTCGCGGTAATCAATGCACATTCGCAGAGTTCCGTCTTTCTTCTTAACGAATAAGACAGGTGCACCCCACGGAGATGAACTTGGTCGGATAAATCCCTTTTCTAACAGCTCTTGCAATTGCTTTGACATTTCCTGCATTTCTGCAGGTGCAAGTCTGTAGGGAGCTTTAGCAATAGGAGCCGCACCAGGAACCAAGTCAATACTGAACTCAACTTGACGTTCCGGTGGCACTCCAGAAAAATCGTCAGGGAATACGTCTGGGAACTCACAGACGATTGGGATATCAGATAAAGATTTCTTTTGGGCTTCAGAGTTAGATTCAGATGATACATAGCATACGTAAGATTCGTGACCGTAGATAGGTACTTATGCGCTTTTTCAACAGAAATGAAGCAGTGAGCACCTTTTCGCTTTTCGCCTTTGATTTCCAATACTCGGCCGTCTGAAGACTTAATTCTGATAATTCGGCGGTTGCATACGATCGTAGCCTCGTTATTCATTAGCCAGTCCATGCCGATAATGACGTCGAACTCTTTCAACGGAATAGGAATGAGATCAAGGTTGAATACGATGTTATCAACGAGTAGAGTGCATTTTCGAGATACAGAATCAGCCATAACATAGTTGTTACTGGCTGTCTCAATGTCAAGTACTACGGGAAGCTTTGATGGGGACTTATATAATCTTTGAGCAAAAGATGTTGATATGAAAGAACGACTAGCATCGGAATCGAATAATACGCGAGCAGGGATTGAGTTAAGCAGGAACGTACCGGTGACTACGTCAGTTGTTTCTTTTGCTTCCTCGGCTGTTATTTGAAAAGCTCGAGTCCTTGCGGTCGGAGTTAATATTGTATTATATTCTAGATGTTGTAATAATTGTATTGGGTATGTAGACTTAGATATGGTACCTTGTAGCACCGTAGGGTGTATGTCACAGTTGCACTACTTTATTTATATGCTTCCGCACTTAAACTAGGTTATCAGATCATTATATCGCTGTTTGATGGTGATTAATCCTGGGTGTTTTGTAAATGGTGGTTATTGTGACCAGGGTGTCACACGAGATGGTATCAGATCATTACTTAAACCACTACATATCATCACTTAATGTTTGAGACCAAGACCTCACGGACACTTGAATCTCAAACTACTGCTCTGATACCATCTCGTGTGACACCCTTGTCACAATATGTTGGGAAATAGTTTAAGTAGGTTCAAGCTGTTAGTTAGACTTCTCAAACTGTTAGTAGAGTTTTTATGTAAATCCAAAGTTCATGCTGCTAGTTGAAGAAACTCGAGCTGCCAGTGTAAAGGTTCAAGCTGCCAGAGTAAATCAACTCGAGCTGCTCTGTTCATGCTGTCAAGTGATTCAAGCTGCTCAACAGTTTCATAAACAGAAAGTGCTGATTTTCAGGAAAAGATATATATTCAAAGATTCCAGCATATCTGCTATCAGAGAAGTCATGGTTCGTCAAGGAAACATATCAAGAAGCAATATAAATACATAGAATAGGTCTTTCTATTATATAGAAGTTTTCTGCATATTTGAGTCTGTAATTGCTTTGTTGATTAAGTTTTCATAAGCCTCTAAGGTTGTAAAACCCTAAGAACAGTCTGTGTTCTTCGTCTAATTAAACAGATTAGAGGTGATTGTAATCATTGAATTCAGCAATACAAACAGTCTTGATTACTTCTTGTGTTTTATTCATTATTGATTCTGAAAGTTTTTGTTAAAATAATTAAGTGTTATTCCACAAACTTCTTAATTAAACTTTGATTCAAAGCAAGATTATTGATTTATACTCTGATAAATTCAAATCAGTTAGTCTTGGTTAATTAGTTTTAAATCTTGACAAGTGGTATCAGAGCCACAGGTCGTTCTTTGTTTTTCAAAGTCGAAAACTTTCTTTTAAATTTTTAATCTTTTTGCTATGGAATTTGAAAATAGCAGCAGTGGATCTGGGCAGGGACTCAAAGTGCCTATGCTCAAGCCCACTGAGTTTGAGATGTTGAAACTCAGGATTCAACAGCATATCCAATTTATTGACTATGCCATATGGGAAGCCGTTGAATTTCCTCCTGTAGTTGATCCAGAACTCGATGATGAGGGAAAACCAGTCAAAACTCCTCCAAAAACTGAACTTGAAAGGAAGGCTAGAATGAATGAAGTGAAAGCTCTTACACTTTTACAAATAGCCATTCCTAATGCTTATCAACATCAGTTCAAAAAGTTTTATACTGCTCATTCTCTTTGGAATGCTTTAGAGAAAAGATTTGCTGGTAATGCCAGTACCAAGAGAAATCAAAAGGATCTTTTGAAACAGCAGTATGAGAATTTTTCTGGTGGCAAGAATGAAAACCTTACTCAAATCTTTGACAGGTTCAACAAACTGATAAGTGAGCTGGAAAGTGCAAAAGTCAGCCTGGATCAAGATGAAGTCAACAGAAAGTTTCTCAGATCTCTTGGAGAAGAATGGACAGTTTATGCTGCCCAATAGAGAACAAAAGACACTCTTGATGAGATAGAACTGGATGATCTGTACAACAGTTTGAGAGTGTTTGAAACTGAGATTGATGCTAAAAAGAAATCCTTTTCTTATAATCATAATACTGCTCTTCTGTCTTCTGATAAATCTAATAGCAGTGATTCCTTTTCAGGTGGTGATAGCAACTCTGCTGAAGCTCACTATGAGGCTTTCGTTGCCAATGATGGACTATTTGCTCTAAATGCTGAAGACTTAGAACAAATTCATCCAGATGATCTTGAAGAGATGGATTTAAAGTGGCAACATGCAATGCTGACCATGAGAGCCAAAAGGTTTCTTAAAAGAACTGGAAGGACCAACTTTCAAGCCAGAACAGAAGGCAAACCAGCTTTTGATAAATCAAAAGTTGAATGCTATAAATGTCATAAACTTGGTCACTTTGCCAGAGAATGTAGATCTCAAGGTCAACAGTCATCAAGGACTTCACAGCCCAATCAGACATCATCATCAACAGCACTTGTCTCTCAAGAAGACAATGTGTTTGACTGGAGTGATCAGACAGAGGAAGAATTTCAAAATCAAGCCCTAATGGCAGAAACATCAAATGTCTCCTCCACTGAACTACCATCTGAGGTAAATTCTAAACTCTGCTCTCAATCATGCAAAAATATGGTTAAAAAATACAGAGACCATAATGAGAGCATGTGCAAAACTCTAGCTAAGATGGAAGAAAGGAGATATGAATATATGCAAGCCATAGAAGATCTTGAAAAACAGATCAATGACTATAAGGATAATGAGATTCAAATGAGATATGATAGAACATATCATGAATGGGAGAAAAAGGAGCTAAATAAGAAAATAGAATCTCTGAATAAAAAGGTAGAAGAGACTGAACAAAAGGTGTTAGAAGCTAATAAGAAACTAGAATCTGTCAACATAGATCTAGGTAACTTCAAGTTGGCAAATCAAAAGCTGGAACACCTAATGGAAGTCCAATTTAAAGATAGGGTAAAATCTCAGGTCAATCCCAAAGAAGGCATAGGATACAAGGCTACTCCACCTCCATACAACAACAAGTACGTTCATCCAATGAGTGAGGTTGCTGATAGATTTGTCAATGAACCACTAGATGAGTCTATGATTATTGTAGATCCTATCCTTGATAACAGTCCTGAATCAAAAGAAGATCAGATTCAAAAGAGAGACTGTGAGTCTATGGCAGTTGAGAAAGACCACAAAACAATGAGTGCACCCATAGAGATCCAAGCCCCTAGTAAGAAAGGAAAAGAGAAGATGAGTGTATGCAATGCTGCTCCACAAGTTTCTGTACATTCTAACTGTAACACTGCATCTTCATCAAAGAATAATAAAAGGGGTAAAAATGTTGTCCTTTTTTTTGTCTGTTACATGCCAAACTAGCATTGGTGTTCAAAAATTTCCCAAACAAAGCATGGTAAGGGGAAAATCAGAGGAACAAGCATCCCGAACATTGCAGAAACTCTGGTTCTCCAATTCATAATAGTCAAAATGGTTGTTTTCACTGTGCGACGGAAGATCACTTGGCCAAGATTGTTTTATAAACCAGCTGTGCAAACAGACTGTTGTGAAACTCAATCAAAATCAATCCTACTCAGACAAAAACATTCAAAGGTGAAACCTTCCACATCAGTTCCAAAGAAAACAATTGATCACAGGCTTTCAAAAGTTAATAAAAAGCAGTCCACACATCAAAAACAAGTTTTAGCAAAGCCTAAATCAAGTTTTAAACAAATATGGTGTGTCAAGGACAGATTCTTAGATCAAACTGCTGATGCAAAAGATCAAACTGCTAAGCCAAATTCTGAAGCTGTTAGTGCAAAATCTGAAGCTGTTAGCACTAAAATCACAGATCAGACTGTTAAGCATCAATCTGGAACTGCTAGTGAATCATCTGAGACTGTTAGAAGAAAAGATGATCAAAATAACTGGATACCTCATATCCTCACTAAATACTCTCCAAAAACTCCATCAGTAGATCTCACAAAATACAAAAAGTCAAAAACAGTGTTTAGTTATGCCAATATACAAGGCCAACCCAAAACCAATTTGGTTTGGGTTTACTCCACTACTGACTAAGCTGTTATTTGTGCAGGGCAACCACAGGTCTCCTCATAAAACAAGATGGCATTTGGACAGTGGATGCTCTAGGCACATGACAGGCAATTCTAAGTGCTTGTCAAATTTCAAAGGCTTTGATGGAGGATTTGTTGCATTTGGAGGCAACTCAAAAGGAGGTAAGGTTACAGGTAAAGGTACTGTCAATGTAGGCAACATGCTATTCCATGATGTTTTGTATGTTTAGAACACTTAAGTCTAATTGATAAAGTGTCTCTCCAAATCTGTGACAAACAAACATGTGTTCTGTTTACAGATTCTGAGTGCATTGTCCTTTCAAAGATTTCAAAATTCCTGAAAATCTTTGTTTTACAAGAACACCAAGAAAGGACAATGTTTACTGTCTGAACACAGATCTGTTATCTAAATCAAATACTTTTAAGCTGTTTGATATCCAAAGCATCATCCAATGAGGGCTCTTGCCATAGAAGGATCGTGTCACATGAACTTCAAGCCATGAAGTTTTAGTCAAAAAGAATCTGGTAAGAGGCTTACCACAAAAGGAGTTATATGTGATGATCATGTGAACTGTCTTATAAGGCAAGGCAAACACAACAACTTTCTCATAAGGCACAAAGAGAAATTCAATCTCATTGTCTTCAGTTGCTACATATGGATCTATTTGGTCCAAACATCTGTCTTGAGTTGAAGATTAAACGGCTTACGTTTATTAATTGTTGATGATTTCACCAGTTCACTCGGTTTACTTTCTTAGGCCAAAGATGAAACTGCTGAGCTAGTTAAGTCTTTATACCTTAAGAAATAAACCAATCAACTCAAAATTTAGGGATAAGATCCGACAATGGAACTGATTTAAAAATGCACATTCTAAACAGTTTCGGTGAGTCCAAAGGCACATTGCTAGGCAATATAGTGCACCAAGAACACCACAGCAAAATGGTTCTGTTGCTTGTAGTCGTAAAGAAGAACCAGAACATTAATTGATGCAGCTTGAACAATGCTAGCTGATTCAAAACTGCCCAATGACTTTCTGGGCCAGGGCTGTCAATACAGCCTGTTTTATGTTCTGAATAAGGGTTCAGGTTGCACAATCACAAGGGAAAACTCCAATATGAGTTATTCCATACCGAAGCCCCCTAATAGCTTCTTCAGCCCTTTGGATGCCCATGTACTATTCTCCACACTAAGACCACTTAGGAAAGATTGTGAACAGTAAGGTCTGAAGAAGGATTCTTTGTAGGATACTCAAATCAAAGCAAGCTATAGAGTAATAACAGTGTGTCTAAAACCAGTTGAAGAAAGTGCAATGTTGAAATTTAATGAAAATACTGCTAATGTCAAAGGCATGTCTGATTGGTTGTTTGATTTAGATTGCACTAACAAAATTCTCTGAGCTTTGTCGCAGTATACTGGCAGAGAAGCTAATGCAAGACCGGATTGAAAGCTGTTCATACGTTAAATTCTCCTGCTGTCAATGCAAATTCTCTATGCTGGTAGCACAAATGATCAAGCTGTTGGCACAAAGTTCCAAACTGCTCGCCCGATTCAAAACATTGGTTGGCATGTGTATACAATTATACCCACTTCTGTCCTGTGACCCTCCAGGGGGTTCTGAATACGCAACATGATACAGGTCCAACCATCTGACGTGCCCACTCCCAAGTCCACTGAGAGAAACAGCTCCAACACAAAGGAAACAGG
>JAANYP010003326.1:151359-178398 GCA_020465985.1 Centrapalus pauciflorus | reverse complement strand
TTGGCTTATACTCAAACTCCAATTAGGATATACAATCAATCTACTATTTCGATAACAAATAATCCAGTTAAACACAGTAAAACAAAGCACATAGACATAAGGCATCATTTTATTCGTGATTGTGCTGAAAAGAATTTAATCAAACTGGTAAAGGTGGCGACTGAAGATAATAATGCTGATTTATTTACCAAAGCGTTTGATAAGTCACGATTTGAGTATTTAATTCAACTTAATGGAATGCGCAACCCAGAGTAAATTGACCTTAGTAGTATTTTATTTCCTTTTATAGTTGTTATATTTCTTTCTTTTTAGTGTAGTCTGCTAATTTAGGAAAGTTTCTATTTTTAGTAAGTTTCTATTTTTAGTAAGTTAGTAGATTAGCTTAGTTTAATGCGTTTTGCTATGAAAAACAAAAGAAAAAAGAGAGAAAATTACAAAAATACAAAAAAAGAGAATATCAGAAAAAGGAGTTAAAGTCTTAGATACATAGGTTCAAAGTGACGAAAATTAGCACCGTCGTTACAGACTCTAAGTGTTTAGGCTTTCACACATAATGCAACTAAATCCTAAGTGTTATACTTTATTTAGTTTGATGTGTTGGTAGGCATAATACATATAGGTTATCTAAATGCTAATAAAATATTCTAGAAAAAGTCAAACGTGTCACTAGCTTAGATGTATGACCAATCGGTCTTAATTTTTATGTACAAGACATACAAACATTGAGTCTAAATGAGGTATGCAAACTTTCTGGGGATGTATAGCAACATCAAATACGTCTGAAAATGGAAAGAATAGAAATATCATGAAAAACTGAGAGTCGAAAACATGCAACTTTGTTGTACGTAAGTACAGACCTGTTGTCTCTGTTTAGATTCGGGTTAGCAGACATGTCGCTTTGTTGTACGTCAGTACAGACCTGTCACCGCTATCTGCTAACTTTAAAGTTAAACCTTAAGTCGAACTAAGACACTTTATTGTATGAGAATACAGACCTGTGTCCGATGTTTGTCTTTTAAAGAAAGTTTGCAAATACCAACAAGTTAGAATTTTTGTCTGTGTGCCTTGATCATAAAAGTATGTCTATGTCTGAGTCACGTAAGATAATTTCCTGATAAATAAAAAGGCCAAGGGATATTCCGGAATGTATAATGTTTAACAGGGTAAAATACCAACAATCGGCTAAGTGGGTATGTCACGACAAACAATCAAAGGAATTCAAAAAATTCCTAAGTGTGAAAGTTTAAGTACTGAAAGTTAGTATCGGACATCGCTATCTGATTGAACCTTTCTTAGACTATACTCACCAAAAATATGTTGTTTGGTATTTAGCTTAGCTTGTAAATTTATTTTTATAACTTAAGTCTAGATTAAATTTTTTAGTCAAAATTTTATTTTATTTTATTTTATTTTTACCTTAGCTTATTTTATTTTATTTTAGTTTAGTTTAATTTTTACTTAGGTAAAAGGTCAAAAATTTCTGAGGGTGCATTCAAAGTTGGATAAAATATGCAATGCGTGAAATATCTGAGCTTAGGGTAAAAGATTTGGCATAGTTTATCTGGTTACACTACACAGTAGAAAATAGTTGGAAAAAGTTGAAATTATTTCAAAATTTCCGAAATTTTTCTAAGTGTTTGTAGCTTCGAATCTAAGACAGACTCGAATTTGAAGTTCTCGAATCTGTCAGTAGACTCGAGTCTACACATAGACTCGAAGGGAGTTAGTATATAAAGGTCCACAGTGAAAGCATTTACTTCTCACTGTTCTCGAATCTGACTTCTCGAATCTGTTACTGGCGATCTCGAATCTAATCTCGAGTCTATCGTATTTCCACTAAACGACATTTCGTCGATTCTAAAGCTTTTGTGTTCGATTCTACTTTCAAATCTAGGTATAAGCAACATGATTGTACAAGATTTTGGTGGTTTAATACACAAATTTGGGCTTAAACATCACATTTTGATGTTTTATAGGTCAAAATAGGGTTTTTGCAAAATTACCAAGTTTGGACTAATAAAAGATCAAATTAAAAGCATAAATCTATGATTAGAACCTAGTTGAACTAACGTATGTGATTTGCTACGATCAAAATGGTTAAAATCTTGGATTTTTGTTGAAAAAGGGGTGTCGGCCTTTCGAATCTGATAATGGTCATTCGAATCTGATCATGGGTTTCTCGAATCTATCAATAGATTCGAGATGACCAAATATTCGAATCTGTCCATCAGACTCGAATAGGGTATATTCGAACCTGTCCATTACATTCGAATATGGGCACTTCGAATCTGTTACTCTCGATTCTGTACTTCATTTATTTTGTTGAATTTAAATTTTATTAAACTTGTGGAAATTTAATTGTGTTAGATTTTGTATTTAATCAAATACAAGATAAAACAAATTTGAATTTAAACAAGTTTATTGATTTTTAATAATAATCTAACAATTTTATGTATTGTGCAGATATGGCGCTTCGTGCTTTTGTTCCTAAGCACAATATGGTTCTTAATCCAGATAATCATATCCCTGAGGCGCAGGGTTTTCGTGAAGTGTTGGACTTCTTAGCTGAATCCAGAATTAGCTACGCTTTGTTTCAAAACATTCCGATTGTCATCTCATATGTACGGCAGTTCTATGATCACTTACAAGTTGACTGCTCTGTCACCCCGACAGTGCTGAGAACAAGGATCGCAGGGCAACCGTTGGTATTCTCTGCCGATATGCTGCGTCAAGTGTTGCAGCTAGGATCTGAGGAAGAGGAGTCTGGGCCTATTGACTTTCCACTAAGTATTAGGCAAGCGGCTTTTCAACGAATGGGTTACAGTCTGGATGTAACAAAGTCGTCTTACATGAAGAGTGGCCTGATTGGGCAATGGAGATTCTTGGTGCATGTCTTCATGGTCTGTTTTGCACCGAAGAAAGCTGGATTTGATTACATTGTATCAAAAATCCAATCAGCAATGATCGCGATGGTGTACAATAAGAAGTTTAGTTTCTCGCAGCTGATTTTCTCAGAATTTATTCATCAAATCACGGCTCCTGAGAGAGAAAGGTTCCTTTTGTATCCAAGGTTCGTGATGATGTTGATACGCCACTTTTTGCCAAGTCTGCCACAATCGAATGATTCTTTGAGCGTAAATGTAATGGAAAAACGCATATTTGCTGATTGTTCCTCACACCGAGGAAGATTGGCTGTTCCTACTGCTCGTCCGCTGTTTGGAGCTATCTTAGACAGGAACTTTGTGGCACCTGATAATGCCAACTGGGCATGTGAAATAGAAGTTCACCAGCAACAGCAACAGCAACAGCAACAACAACCGCATCAGCAACCGCATCAGACTCGTGTTCGTCCACGTGATCCAAGGCGAAGACAAAGAGATACTGCAAGTCAGTCTCAGGTGTCTAGGCCTTCTTCGAGTCAGCAACCAGAGGTACAGGAAGCAGGGCCTTCAAGTGCCGTCCCCGAGTCCGAGCAGATTGCTCAAACATTGGAGGAAATATGGGCATCTGGTCCACATGCCAATGAAGATGTTGCAGCAGCGTTAGTAGATGAGCTGCTTAGTCCCCCGGTAGATACAGATGATATATTCAGAGATGTTGATGAATATGTGCCAGAACAGACTGGCAATGATGAGTCATCATCCGCTACAGAATCAGAAGACCTGGAGGATATCGAAGTTGAAGCTCCAGAATCTGTTCAAATTGGAACTTACGGTTCACGTTTGATCATCAATGAAGGTGGTTCGAGAAGGCGAGAGGCCAGGGAATCTGAAGATTCGGATTTTGAAGAAGAAGATGATGCTCCACTAATGACGAAGCAAAGGGCCAAACGTCATCGGTTCATGCAAGGGTCTTCCTCTGCATCCGCCAGTCAATCAGACGTTCCCCAAACCCAACCTCAAACCACAGCTCCACCATCACCACCACCTCAACCTCATGAGCCATATATTCCACCATCATTCAACCCTTCTCCCATTCAGTCCATTCCATCCACATCTACCGCCTATGCTGAAAATCAGCGGTTTCTTCAACTCAAATCTCGAGTGGATTTCCAACATGTTCAAATCCTGAGCCTAACAAAGGCAATAGGTGAAATTCAGGCACATAATGCAAATTTAGATAAAGAAAATGCTGAATTGAAGAAGACAGTTGAAACACTCCAAGAGGAGAATATTGAGCTAAAAACATTCGTCTGTGACCAGGCCGCCGAGTTAAGATCGATGCGCTCCCTCATTGAGCAGTTAATGAAAAACCTTCAGGCTCAGGGGGAGACGTCGTGTCGTGATCAAGAAGTACAGAGGCGGAGGGACGATGATGAAGATGATAATCAAGGCAATGATCCCAGCTCTCAAAGACAGGATGAGCCAGTAGATTTTTCTACTGCTCAGGCTGCTCAATCTCAGGGGGAGCCAAGTCAAGCAGAAGGTGAAAGAGGAGAGGCTAGTTCTTCAAAGAATTTAGATAGCGACATGATCGATGCGCTAAAAGATATAGAAGAAGAGCTGATGGAGTTTGATTTTGAAGATGAAATGGAAGAGTTGGAGGAAGGGGAATTTATTCCAGATGATGTTGTTGACTGGAAATCTGACGACGAAGTGATAGAGGACGAGGACGATGATGTTGATGAAGTCATAATCAATTCACAACCAGTCACTGAATTTTATGAGAGCTCAAATCATAATGTGATTGATATTGATTACGTCAAGGTAGCCTCAGTCGAGGATAAAGAACTTGAGGAGGCTGAAAAAGAACCATCTAGAGCTGATTTAATAAATCTTTGGTTCAAGAAGGAAGAAAAGAAAGAACAGCTGAAGATGAAGAAGACGATGAGAATTCCAAGTGCCGGAAACTTCTCAGGAGGGATTATTAGCTGGTTCTTTGACAGAGAACTGCAGCTGTTTATTTTGAAGAGAAGAGATGGCCTTCAATACTTGAGGCGGACACTGAAAGCTTTTAATTCATTGCCCAAGATT
Source organism: Centrapalus pauciflorus (assembly GCA_020465985.1). Lineage (NCBI taxonomy): Eukaryota > Viridiplantae > Streptophyta > Magnoliopsida > Asterales > Asteraceae > Centrapalus > Centrapalus pauciflorus. The sequence goes on along the minus strand of JAANYP010003326.1, from coordinate 173,425 downwards.
GAAGTTAAAGAGTTAGCCTGGAAAGAACTGATCAATATTGGAAATGATCCCTACGCGAGCGTTATTGAAAGAATTATAAGGAAAGAAGGGCGATCAGGAAAATTTGAGAGGCTTAAGCCGAGAACAGGCAAGAGGGTCGAGGATGGATCAAGAATAGATCCTCATACTGGAAGACCGTGGGCTAGAATGATCTATAAGCCGGTCAAATGCTTGAAAAGAGTGCCAATAAAGCCAATGCCACAAAATGTTTTGAGCAACATGAAGTGGTGGTACCTGGAGATTGATACTGCTGAAGCTATAATGGAGGATCAAGACGAGCAGGTAATTTTGAAGGTATACGACCCACTACATCTGATAAACCTATCTAAGGACGACCTGAAGAAGCTTCACGATCAGCCTATATTCTTCACTGAACCATGGAGATCTGAAGCCAGGAAGTTCCAAAAGGTAGTTAAAGTTTGTATAGATGCAGGGTTATATGCAGGTAGTAGCGTCTATAGCTCTAGTACTTAAATTTGATATAATGTAAATAATTAGAAGCTATCGTCAAGGGGGAGTCTGTTTGTACACCCTGTGTGACGATAGCAGTCTAAACGATCTGCGTTATGATTTAAGTAATATTCTGAATATTAACAAGTGTTATTGATATATATGTTTAATATGTGTTTGTCGGTTATTGATTGTGTGTTTGAACTTGATGTACATATTACAAGAAGTTCAAACATAAAAGTCAAAGAGTATGTCAAGCATAAGTTAAAACATAAAGTTTCATCACGTAAGTGTTTAAGTGTATTGGTTAGATTCGAATATGTAAAGGAAGACATTCGAATCTGTGATAGATTCGAATGTATCCTTAGATTCGAATAGGTTAGATTCGAATCTGTCAGATGGACAGATTCGAATGAGGCCTTAGGCCAGATTCCAGGTTGGCCCACAACAGACTCGAATCAGGGTCTATAATTAGGGATAGACTCGAATGATTAGCAGACCTTTTTGCAGAATTCGTGAGGAATTAAGCAATAGGCGATCTCGAGTTTATCAGCTAGGTGAGTCCCGTTTCGGAGAGAATTAGTACGTAGGATCGTTCGTGTGTCGTTCGTTCAGCGTCTAATAGTCTCCGTGTTTCCGTTGGTTGAGAGTTGTCCGTCTAACCGTCAACGAGGATTCCGCACTCGTTAACGGGTCCGCGTCTAGATAGATCTGTCAGTGGTAGACCTTACACGAACCGTGTACTATCTATTCTCCCTCTCTTAAACCCATTGTCTAAGAGATGAGTAGACAGTGTCTACCATGCCCTAGGTGCCTGATGTAATCCATACAGAGCCTTATCCAATCTATATACTTTGTCTGGATACTTGGGATCAGTAAAGTCTAGCGGTTGCTCGACATACACCAACTCCTTCACTTTTTCGTACAAGAAGGCACTCTTGACGTCTAGCTGATATACTTTGAAGCATTTGAAGGACGCGGATGCCAGAAACAATCGAATAGCCTCAATCCTTGCTACTGGTGCAAACACCTCATTATAATCAATCCCTTCTTCATGGTTGAACCCTTTGACCACGAGTCTTGCCTTGTTACGAGTAACTATGCCCCGATAATCCCTTTTGCACTTAAAGACCCATTTGGTCCCTACAACAACTTCTCCTCTAGGCAAAGGCACTAACTCCCAGACTTCTAGCTTTCTAACTGTGAAAGTTCCTCTTGCATAGCTTCAACCCAAGAGTTGTCCTTCAGAGCCATTTGTACGTTTTTTGGCTCAACTTGTGAAATAAAACACGAGTATAAACAAGTGTGAAATGCCTCGGAGTCGTTGATCATCGATAACAACACTGTGTTACTATTCACACTATTCCTAGTTCTCACACCAGCATTTAGATTCCCAATGATGTCTTCAATCGGATGATCCTTCTTTACTCTCGATGTTTCAACTGCATCGACTTGAAGATTGTCTCCCAAATTTGATCCTATTTCGCCTAATGGGGGTCTGACTTCAGACGGAACAACATCCTCCTCGTAATCAGTGTGTTCTGAGGCAGAATTATTTATCTGATTCTCATCCGTAGGTAACAAAAATTCGTCGTTTATTGGGGACCCATCTTCTGTCGATGTAGTCCCAGATATCGTAGGAAGGCTCGAATTTGGAAAAACTCTACCCTCGTCGTTGAGATTTAAGGATGAGAAGTCATTTTCCATAGATCCTGCATCACCACTAAAAGGAATGTTAAATGATTCAAACACTGAGTCATAATCAAATAACCATTATGGACCAATTTGGGGTTCGTGTGAATAACTTGTTACATCAATGTTAAACACGATGTCAACTGTACCGGTAGTTTTATTAAAAACCCTCTTGTTAGGTGAATTTGGGACATAACCTAGGAAGTATCCTTCGTCAGTTTTTTCACCATACTTAGGTTGATGTTTCGTTTTTAATAAAGTACAAGGCACCCCAAACGGTTGAAAGCCAGTTAAATTCGGTGGTTTTTTATTAAGAATTTCATAATAGGTTTTGTTTAATGATTTAACTATAAGGACTCTGTTTAATACATGACAAGCGGTATTCACTGCCTCCCCCCAAAACATTGTGGGAAGCTTTGAATCCGAGAGCGTAGTCCTTGCTGTGTCAATCAAAGTCCTGTTATTACATTCTACCACCCCATTTTGTTGTGGCTCATAAGGTGCACTAAATTGATGCACTATGCCTTTAGTTAGGCAATATACACCAATTACTGCATTTTTAAATTTTGTTCCATTATCACTTCTGATACGTTTTACCCTTTTACCGTATGAGTTCTCAACTTGGTCTAAGAACCCAATCAGCATGCATGCTGTCTCGTCCTTTGTACCTAAAAAGAAAACCTAAAAAATCGTGAGTAATCATCAATAATAACTAAACAGTACCAACTCCCACCTATACTCCTTTTGTTGATTGGACCGAAGAGATCCATATGCAGCAAATCGAAGGTGGAAGCGATAGAGTTCTGAGTCTTCGATTTGTGTGACTTCTTATGTTGCTTTCCTTTCATACACGGCACACACTTATCTTCAAACTGAAAACTCTTCAGTAGAACACCATGCACTAGGCCATTTTTTTGTGGTGTAATTCATCTTCCTTAAATGCAAGTGTGCCATACGTCTGTTGCACAGCAAAGATTCGGACTGTGAAGCTTTTGATAGTAGACAAATAGAACCCATCGATGAATCTGCTTCCGACATGTCCATCATGTACAGATCATTCACCCTTGGAGCTTTCATCCCGGCTTTAGCACTAACGCTTCCTTTTTCTGTAAAGAGGACAGAATGTTGTTTATCACAGATCTGAGAGAAACTAATGAGATTGTGATTAAGTTTATCTACATAGTAGATTTGATCAAGAGTGATCGTCCCATTAGTGAATACTCCTGTTTCAGTGATATTGCCTCCTTTATTCCCATCAAATGAGACAAACCCCTTGTTCCCACTCTTGAAGTCCGTCAGTAGACTTCTTTCCCTAGTCATGTGACGAGAGCAACCACTATCTATGAACCATTTGTTGTTAAGACCTGTAGTTAACTCTTGCACATGAAAAAAAAACAAATTACTTATCATGGGGAACCCAAGCCATGACTGACTGGGTAATATTATTCTCGTCCACATACTTGAACTCTTTCAAATACCCATCTCTCCTTTCAGGTGACTTGGGTTTTTGAATAAGAACCTGTTGTGGAGCTGAGTGATTAATATTCACCATTGGCTTTTGGGTTGTCATATGATGTGGAGCCCTAGAGTAATTTCGGTTACGGTGCATTTCATTGTGATAACCCTGGGCTCTACCTGGTGTCTGATGTCTGTTAGGATTATGTGACCTAACAGGAGTATAACTCCAGTTAGGGATAACATTCCTAATGACGGGTTGTGGTACAGAATTTGGTTGACTAGGGACTCTATTTGGTGATTTGTCCGAAGCCCTTCATTCTGTCTGATTGACACCGATATTTGCTTAACATCTACTCGTGTTGTTGTATTCAAGTTCTTCTCAAAATTTTGAGAACTACTCGAGCTTGCAATACTAGGTACTGATTTTATGGTTTGTGCTTCTTGCTTCCCTACAGTATGTGTAGACTCTGGTTTCTTATAGGGACAACTTCAAGCAACATGACCCTTTTCATGACATCTAAAACAAGACATTTTGTCTATAGGCTTCTTATAGGTACCCTTTGACTTAGGAGTCTCACTAATGTCATGTTCTTTCGTTTCAACTACTGTGTTCAACACCTCTTGGTTATTATCACTCACAGGTTTTGCCTCTTCTAGCTTTGCCCCACTAGTAGACTGCACAAACTTAAGAGTTTTCTTAACCTTAGGAGTTGTAGTTGACACTTTAGTTGTTGATGCATTTTAAGTCTCGAATTGCTTTGACTTCCTCTGATTCAACCATTTCTTTGGTCTTATCCTGAGGGAGAGGCACATAGTTACTATTGAACGGTGGAGGTACATCCTAATATCCTAGGCCCACTGGTTTCTTAGACTGTCTCTGCGAATCTATGATTTTGCCTAGGTTCAGGGCTGAGTTCCTAAACTTTTCAATTTTACTATTAGCCTCCGCAACCTCAACCCTAACCTGAGCTAATTCTTTATCTTTCAGGGAGATCTCTTTGGTCAATGACTCTATATGCTCATAAATTAGCTCATTCCTAAGACACTGCTCACTCAGTTTGTCTTTCAGAGCTACTACATCTTGAGCATCGGCTTTCATTCTAGCCCTAAGATCTTCCTTAATCTCTAACAAACTAGCATTTTCTGATTTCATGGATTGGATTTGAGCTGACGGATGCATGTTATTCTAGCACTAGGTTCAATTTATCATTTAACATAGTACATAAAACACATAAATCATGAAACATAGAAAAGTTAAGAGATACCTTTTATTGATCAGATTACACGTTGGCCATTTGAGCTGCAAACTCCAGAGTGGTCAGCTCCTCAGATTTTTCCAATACCAAAGAATTTGTTTCGGACTGCTGGGTGTCCTTCTTTTCTGCTTCAGCTCTACTATCAGTCTCAGTTTCCTCAGCTATAAAACCTCTGGCATTTGATTTCGGATGAAAACTCCGGTCATACGTACCGTCTAACTACTTGTTAAAAGATACATTCGTAAGTAACACAACTATTGAAGCTTGATTCCCTGAACTACCAGAATTCTGTTGTCCCTGATTCTAATAGTTCTCAACCTTTGGCCTTTGACCGTCTCTAGCAAAATGTCGTAACCCCTAACAGTTGTAACGCTTCACTTTTGACTTATCAAACCTGTTAGCCCTAAAATAGTGTATAATTAAATATAATAAAAGTCTAGGTTCAATTTACAATTAGGAATAGTTTACTTTGGGCGGAATCTTAATTTCCAAGACTTTAAGGGGAGTGTTTGGAAAAACCCCCAAAGTAAGCTTAGGTATAAATAATTTTGTTTTATTAGGGTTTTAGATAGAAGTCAAGACAAAGGAGCCTCCATCTAGCCTCCACCTAGTGTGTGTGTTTTTGAGTGTGTGAAAGTTCCTAGAGATTGAGTGTCAAAATTCTGTCTTGTAATCTTTATATTCTTAATACAAATCATTTGATTATTGTGTTTGAGTGCAAAATATACTAGGAATCAAAGTTTTCAAATGGTATCAGAGAAAGAAGATTGGATTTAAAATTGAAATCTCAGATTTGTTCGTGTTCTTCACAAAAAACGACATGAAATTGGGCTGAAACTTCAAAAAAATCACCAAATATTCATACGATGTCCATTTGAACTGATTTTTGAATATGTTGTGCGAGCATATGCCAGAAACATCCTGTCAAAATATCAGATGCTAACTCCAAATATCGAGGGAGTAATCGCAACTTTACTATTCTGGTCATTTTCGGTTACGTTTTTGTGATTATATTTTTGATTTGAGTGATATACTTGTTGAAATGATCTGAAATTTTGCATGAATGATCTTATATGTTAGATAATTTGTTCTGGAAATTTTCTGATCTAATTTGAAGTATCCAAGGAGTAATTGCATTTTTTTTTAAATCTAATTTTTCTACGTGTTCTTCGCAAAAATCAAAGATTTTGCTCTTAATTCTATGTTAATATTCTGTTTTTGTTTGGTTTTCTATTCCATAATCATAAGCAATTAATCTTGTACTGTTTTCGAGCATTTCTTGTTCAATATTTACAAGTTTTTCTTGTTTAATCGTTGAAATTGTTAATCGGTAATTTCTTAAGTGTTATTCTCGGTTTAGTGCTTCCAGAGGCTATAACTTTTTACTGGAACATCGTTAGACGGCCTACAATACGTCAAAACGAAGCTTGAAACGAGATCGACGACCCAACCAAAATTCGGACCCATCTGAATTCGGACCATCCAAATTCGGATCATCCAAATTTCGGGTCCGGGTCTATCCAAACTTTTGATATTCAGTGCTTCCAGAGGCCATAACTTTTGACTGGAACATCGTTGGACGGCCTACCATATGCCGAAACGAAGCTAGAAACAAGATCTACAATTTCTAGATTAGGCAAAGTTGGTTCGTTCAATTTTTGAGGCATAATTTCACTCCAGAAAAAAGTTACGGGCATTTTTCTACAGAAAAGCTGAAATTTCAATGTCGAAAACCCGTTTCTGATCCAAGTTTCTCCAAGTTACCAACCTCGGATACATCCGAACTTGTGAAGTTTCTGAGTTTTTCCAGTTTCCAATCTAGAAGATCCACCTTTTGCACTCCACAATCATGACTCAAGGATTTTCCACACATGAGAAGACTGTCGAGGAGGAGAAAGTTGATATATCTCCAGTCTATCTCATGAACCACTCCAAACAGGTCCAAAGTTCTTCATCTTCGTCTAATTTATTTGATATACAATCCTTATCTGATTTTAAATCTAGTGTTGAATTTGATGAACTGAATTCACAACTACATGAATTAAAGAATGAATTGATTGCTGAAAAAGAACAATCCGCTGTGTATAAAAAGAAATGGCTAAACCACCATGAGGTGATAAATAAGATGTTAATTGAAAAGGTAGATGTTGAGGATAGGAATAAATACCTTGAATCTTGTATGGATAAACTCACTGGTGAAAAGAACTCTTTAAAATAAAAAATATCTGTTCTTTCAAAACGCTTTGAGTTTGTAAGCATGGAAAACATAGACCAATTTGGAAAAATACAAAATGATAGAAGAAGAAAGAATAGCTTTGTACTCTCGCATAAAGACCCTAGATCATGAATTTCTAAAATGGGGTCAAACTGAACAAACTATTCATTTAAACCAACCCAAAGAGACTAGGTTTTATCATTCCAAACAAGGAATTGGTTTTAAAAATCCTAAGTACTTGGAAAAGGTTCAACAAGTTTTACCTATTTTTTATGACATGAGATATATGGGTGCTGGGTTGAAATGTTTCGTTTATCAATCATCAGAAGAAATTTTAACCGAAGAGGATGAGAAACGAAATGAAAACAAAGAAAAAGAAATGTCTGTCAAATATGATGACCTAAATGAGAGTTATCCCTATCTAGTACCTACTCTAGAGGAGGACTTCTTGTCAAGCTATTCAGAGGCTGAAATGAACGCAGAACCTGTCAAACCAATCCCTCATGTTTACATTCCTACAAAAGTTTTTCAACATAAAATCAAAGTTTTAGAAAAGGAATTAAAGACAACTCGAAAGAAAGCTCTTGATTATCAAGAAGCTCTTCTCAACAGTGAGGAGAAATTGGCAAATCAAAGTTTTGAACAAAATGTAGAATTAATCATCTACAAAGTAAAGCTTGACACAGTTTCAGATAGGTTAAATTCTCATTTAAAATATTCAAAGGTTTCTCATCCTACAAAAGTCCATCTCACATCATCTGAAAAAGGTAAAGCCAATGTTGAAGTTTCTTCTGTCAGTTGTAAAGGTGAGTGCTCCAAATCTTCCAAAGCTGAGGTTTCAGAGAAGACTCGGAGTCAATCTAAGTCTTCCAAGAAACCCACTCACCAAGGAAAAGAAAATGTTTCAAAGTATAAGTCTTCCAAACGTACAAACTCTCATTGTTTTGTTCCTACAGATCATGCAAGAAGGATTCCTATAATAACACCTCTTGATTTTCAAAGTTTCTTTGTGAAAAAGGCAGTCATGCCTAAATGTTTTGTGAAAATCGATAGTAGTGCTAGTGTGCCTGGAAAGGATGTTGCTAGTAATCCTTTGAAATAATCTTTTTGAAATCTGTTTCAATTATGTCCAAAAAGCTTTCGGCGTGCTGTTCCTGAAATGACTAAGTTTGTACCTTATCCTGAAAAACGGAAACGCCACCAATCTAAGAAAACAAAAGTGTATGCCTCATCACTGCCTGACAAATTGGAAAAACCATCGCCAAAGGCCAAGCCTAAGGCATTTCCAAAGTCACCCAAGCCAAAGGTTGTTCCATTACCTAAGGTTGTTTCAAAATCAGCTGGACCCATATACAAATGGGTGCCAAATGGTTCTGCATCTAAACCTGTGTCGAATGATAAATGGATTCCTACTGTTGTGTTGTTACATGACGATGGAAATCCTAAATCTAACAAGAAAGGACCCATCTTTCGATGGGTACCAAAAGTGGTTTAATTTTTTTGCAGGTTAAATGGTTTTCAGATCACTTCAGACTGGAACCCGGACTTCAATGTAAAGGCTTCTGATCACTCAGTTCAGGACCCGGTCTTCAAAGAAATGTCTTCTACTTACTTCCGAGTGGAACCCGTACTTCAAAGCAATGGTTTCTGCATCAAGACAGATCAGAACCCGTTCTTTCATGTTTAGATGGTTTCTAAACACCCAGTTTAGAACCCGTGGTTCTGTGACTTATCTGGATTTTTCCCTGTTTTTTATGCTTAGCAGTTTGAGTTTGAGTTTCGTTCTTGAAATTCACTCATAACATCTTATGTTTCACCGATACTGTTCTGGCTTGCAGGTCGAGTTTCAAATGCGTTCTGAAGATGACATATTGACGAAAAGTGTGTAAGCATTCTGAATACTCTAATGCACACTTTAAAAGGTTTTGTTAGAATAATCTGATTCTCCGATTGAACAAAATTCCACCAAGATTAATCGATCTAATCTTCGTGATGATATTGATCTCATTCTTCCTGAGATTCTCTCAAATATTCTGATTTCTCCCACGTATTCTGATTCTATCATATATCAAGTTTATCCCATACAAGCTAATTCTTTCATGACAGTCTGATTCATTTCCAAATCTCGTATCAGACTTTTTATTGAAGTTCTCTCATAGTCTCTCAAACTTCCCAAGATATTTCATTCAACTCTCATCCATCTTCTGGAATACCCCAAGAGCTTAACTGTTATATCCTTCAAGATATCATGTTGACTCTGATGATGCTCAATATGTGTAATTAGGCATATATATACCGTTCCTATGGTCTAAACCAGAGCCGGAAGACCTACCTAAGGAGCAAACCACTTTAGTCTGTGTGAGTAAGGGTTCTTAGGTCAATTAGTTGAGGAGTGTTAGTTACCACGTGGTACTAGCACGGTCGAGCATAGATAAAATGCAAATGAGAGGGTTTATGAAAGGATATTGGGTGCATCATGAGCTAAAAGTGAGCCGGAGGGAGTAAAGTTGAAAAATGACAAGAGTTGAGGGGTGAGAAAGGATTAAAAGAAAAGATAAATCCTACCAACATCGTGTCAGTCTGCTGGGTTTCCTACATCTGCTACCAAATTCCTTGTGTTGGAATTAGGTATTGAACAAGACGTCATGGACCCAGTGACGCATACACCTAACCTCCTTAGCTACTCAGTTGTCTCTAAAAAGACTTCTGTTTCAATTCACACGGAGTTATATCACATACTCTATCGACATATCATTTAGATATTGTTGATATTGAAACAAGGAACACATCCTCTCCGGTCTCCGACTTCAGTTGATGCACTTTGAGTCTAGAGCTTAATGTTATACACTTTTAGGACACATGGAGTCTACAGTCTGCGTGATTATAAACAGCTTGTCTACCGAGACAACGCCGGAACAAATATGAGTGAGTCTTTCATGATAAAGGATTTCACGATGATTATTTGGAAATCCTACCAGTGTTAACGTCACGCCAGCGCTGAACGTAGGTCACATAGACTTAGTCTATTGTGCAAACAAAACTCCTATGTGGCACTGGAATGTTACTTACAAATGAATTTGTTTCATTTTCTTATATTCAGGTTGCAAAGCCATGATCTTTACTGTAATATCCTTTTGGTCCTGAATATTTTCTAATGAGGGAGTGATTGTTGTTTCAGAAGGCGAGAGAAAGTTTTATGATGTAACTGTTTATATTATGTTATTGAGGGGAAGAGTTACTGAGTGAGTTTGTAACATGAGAGAGATAAGTATTTCTGTGTCTGTAATGTTCTTAAATGTAATATTTTCCTTCTGAGTCTGTAATCATCTATTTCAATGAAGAAAGAAGATTTGAAGACACATTGAGGTGGTTCATTTGAAGGGGAGAGCTGAAGTGATTATATGATAATCATAATTCTCATGATCATCATGAGGGGGAGAATGTTCTGAAATAAGTTGAAATGTTTTGAAAGGCCTACTAAGCGCATGGGGAGAGCCACTGATCTGAAACATTTAAGGGGAGAGTCATCTGAAGAAGATCATTGATATGCTTCAAAAGTTCAGAGATAAGAGTTACTTCAAAGATTAGAGATCAGAGTTTAGAGCCCAAGACTTCAGAAGAATACAGGCCTTTTAGAAACTTTATTTCTTGTAATTCAAGCTTGTGTAATTGCGTTTAATTGTAAATATTTAATTATACACTAAAGGGGAGATTGTAAGCCCTAAAATAGTGTATAATTAAATATAATAAAAGTCTAGGTCTTGATTACAAGAAGGGGGAGATTGTTAGAAACTTTATTTCTTATAATTCAAGCTTGTATAATTGCGCTTAATTGTAAATATTTAATTATACACTAAAGGGGAGATTGTTAGCCCTAAAATAGTGTATAATTAAATTTAATAAAAGTCTAGGTTCAATTTATAATTAGGAATAGTTTACTTTGGGGAAATCTTAATTTCCAAGGCTTTAAGGGGAGTGTTTGGACAAACCCCCAAAGTAAGTTTACGTATAAATAATTTTGTTCTATTAGGGTTTTAGATAGATTCAAGACAAAGGAGCCTCCATCTAGCCTCCACCTAGTGTGTGTGTTTTTGAGTGTGTGAAAGTTCCTAGAGATTGAGTGTCAAAATTCTCTCTTGTAATCTTCATATTCTTAATACAAATCGTTTGATTATTGTGTTTGAGTGCAAAATATAATGGGAATCAAAGTTGTCAAAACCCAACATTATTACTCACACTCAGGTTCCTTCCAGTTCTCTTCATAAACTGTTTAACTCTCTGTGTGACCATGGCCAGTTGCCATTGCAGGTCCATCTGCTCTAAATCGTCTGGATCATCCTGATCATAATCCTCCTCCCACAGAGCTGGATTGTTGATTTTACCTTGAATGCAATTGTCGTATGCTGCTACAAACGAAGCTAGAAGCTTTAGTTGCTCCTCAGCTGACTTAGCACTCATTGGCATTTTGGTGTACCCCTGAGAAGATGATGTTGAACCTTGTGATTTATCTTCCGATTTTGAGAACCCTAAGAATGCCCTGCCACTAGATTCTTCAGCCTCTACTGGTATACCTTCCACTTCTCCAGAAAAGAATGATGTAGCCCCCGACTTCAGTTCACTAGAAGTTGATGATTTAGATTTTCCAAAGTACATTTCAGGATCTTGTACTTGATCAAATTCCCTCTCCTTCTTTTGTAACTTAAAGTTATAGGCCCTCAGAGTTCCAATTACTTCTTTCAGAATAAGAGTTTCCAACTTTTCTTCACCATGTTTTATCAACGTAGTGTACATCTCCCACTTTGCTGGTAATGCATCGAGAAGCTTTTCAATCTTTTCTTACTCTGGATACTCAACCGTGTGGTTATCTAGCCTTGTCAGAAGGTGGTAGAACCTTGTGATTATTTCATCCAAGGTCTCATTCTTCAGCCCTTTGAAGATTGCAAATTGTTGCTTCAACAATTCAGTTCTCCCCTTCATAATCCTAGGATTTCCATCATACCTTTCCTCCAACACCTCCCATAGTTCTTTAGAGGTTCGGTGATGTTTAAAAGTGTGTAGAATATCGAAAGGTAATGCCATTCTAATCGACGATAGAGCTCGATTCTCAGCCTCATAAATCTTCTTGTCCTCATCTTTCATATGTTGACAGGATAGAACATTCAATCTACCCTCGAGCTCTTGTGTTTGAGGAACGTTACCTTCAGCAATTCATATCCACATACACATATCGTTGAAACGGGCGAAGTCAGAAAATCAATCTTTCCACTAGTAATAGTCTTCTATCTTCATTTGCTTGGGTGGTGAATTGGATTTGCCTACTTCATGATCCATTTCCAAGAACTTATGCAAACTTGACATTCTTGCAAAACTTTTTGTTCACAAACTTAACTTATTTAATATTTTAATATTAATTTGAAACAAATCTTACAGACTTAATTAAGTTCGTATAATTTTAAGTTTAAAATTTGTTTTCTAAATTAAATTCGTATTAAGGTTAAGTTCAAGATCAACCTAAGTTCGAAGTACTCAAATTCGTGAAACTCTAAATTGAAATTGTCAAGTTCGAGGATGGCAAGTTCGAGATCAGTCAAGATCGAAATCAGTCAAGTTCGTACCTGTAGGTCCCGAAAGGTTTCCAAAGTATATAGCTTTAGGCTGTAGAGGGGGGGTGAATACAGCTATTTAAAAACTACATACTATTTTCTCAATGTTTGTATGTATTATCAACAAATTGTTAATTACAAACAAGCTTGAATGCGGAAATGTTCAAGCTGAGATGACAGATACAACAGTATATTCACTAGTCTAAGACAGACTCAAACTAGTTAACAATGAATACACTCACTAAGAAGCACTCACTGTGTTTACAAGACTCAGAGGAACAGCTTATGTAGAACAGCTTAGACACAAAGAAACTGTATTACACAACCAGACTTGCATGCATGAAAAACACACTAGCACGTTCACTCTTGGTTTCAGCACTTAGCTTATTTTGGCTTGCTTGTTCTTTCTGACCTTAGAAGCTTCCTTTTATACTCACTCAGAGGATCTAAGAGAAACTTCTTCATTGGACGGAATGAAAAAGGAGAAGTCTTGTTTGAAAAGACAACATAACTTTTCTGCACTTTTCTGAAAAGCAGACTTGTCTTCATATGTGCAGAACTTTTGTCTTTTCACTTTGTCTACTGTTGCATTGCCTTTAACTAATTTAGGAATGTCAACTTTGCGTCTTTCTTCCTTGTAAAGGCCTATTTTGATATAAGAAAAAGGTCTGTCACCCTTTTTCAAATATCCTTTTGTCTTCATGTTGCAGAACAGCGTGGGCAGGTTGAGCAGTTCTGTTTTCCACTTTGTCTTCGACTTTGTAAACTGATCTTGTAGCCAAAAACAATACATGATGACTTGGAAACGTATTCCATAAAGTGTTTAGCCTGTTCACAAAGAACAGGTTCTGTTCACAAAGAACAGAACACTTGAAAAGTGCCCAAGCTGCTCACCAGTGTAGAGCAGCGTAGACAGTTTATGTCCAGCCTGTTCAGCAGACAGAGCAGCTTGGACAAACTGTCTTAGTTGCAACACATGCAACATATAGAACAGCTTTAGACTGATATTGCAAATCATTTTCAGGTTTCAATAAGGCATATAACAGGCCTTAATTTCAACCTTCAAATGCATCAACAGGTTTGATTAGAAATCTCCCCCTCAGATGTAGAACAGGTTTGACTGAGGCCTTTTTGTGCCTAACAATCTCCCCCTATTTGCAATAACCAGTCTAAGCTGGTTTTGTCAAAAATCATTATATATTCTTACAATACATTTGTTGAAATAGAATTACAACATCAACATAAAGTAAAAGATCAGTTTATATATACACTGATTTTTTATTACATTAGAACAACACATGTTCTTACAAAAGTACAACTAATGTACTGATGTATATTACAACTAATGTAAACTGAAATTACAACAAATGTAAATAAAGTACAACTGATGTACATTGGACTGTTTTAGTTGGGAGCAAATAATGGTAAGGCTGTCCAACTGATGGACAACTTCCATTCTTCACCTACCCATATGGTAGATGGACTTCACTGGACTGCAGATGGCATTCCTTGTTTGAATCTTCTTTCAAGTTCTTCCCTCGTTTCTTCCATTTCTTCAATTTCAACTCTGAGAAACATGAAGTTAGAATCTTGAAGCTCACCTCTGTTGTAGAAACCTTTCAGCTCATCCCAGATGGCTGCTCTCCATAAGCTGGACTGTCTGAAGGAGGAGGCAATTCTGAAGGCTGCAAGCTGCTTAAGACCAACTTTATGTAGGTCTGAAGCTCTTTGAAAACATTTCTTTTGAGACAGGGGTTCTACAAAAAATGCCCCTAACTCAGGCTCTTCAATTACTTTGCCATCTTCAAATTCTACTCCTTCAGGCAGGCTGTGGTCAACTCCTTTAATTTCCACAGCATAATCTCCTTGTTCAATCATTATAAGGAGTTCTTCCAGCTCTGTGTCCTTCTTAGTTCTCCTGGCCTTTATTTTAGGATGTGTCACAAAGACACCTTCACTTACTTCTTTAGATATCAGGCCGAGGTCCTTGACTCTTTCCATCAATCTCTTGACATATGCCCTGATTTCCTTAGCCGTTTCTGACCTTGATTCACTCAGGGCAACTGCCAGCTCAATCCATTCCCTGTACCCCATCTGGGCTACATCAGTGTGGTCATAAGTTTCCAATTCTGGGCCTGTTGCACCCATCCTTGTAATTTTTAGCTTCCACTGACTGCCTTTCCTTGATACAGGAACAGCTTTGACAATTGCTTCCTTGGCTAGCCTTCTTTCAGCAACACCATGAAACTTTTTCTTTGCCAAGTTGTCAAAGTGGTATTGAGCTCTTGCATGAGGCACTGTAGATTTAGTCACAGAGACCTGAGTACCTTTTTCCACTTCCTTTTCCTTCTCCCCTGCAGATTTCCTAGCAGCTTCCATTATTTTCTTTTGCACCTCCAGGGTAGACATTTTAATTTTCTTTGCTTCTTGGAGTGCAAAAGATTTGGCAGCTTTAGCAAATTCTTCTTCTTTTCTCATTTCCTCCAGGGCTTGAAGCTGTTCTTCTCTAAACTCAAAGTATTTGTGCATAGGAAGACCCATCTCTTTAGCCCTGGCCTTGTGAAATTGAATTTCTGCTTGTTTCTGCTGCATGGGATCAACATCTGCTTTTTCTTTTCCTTTGACTGCTGCTGTAGTGATAGCAGCCTCAGGAATTTCCTCTTCTTCTTCTTCTTCTTCTGTTAAAATTAGATGCCTTCTTTTACTGCTGGGCCTGTCCTCAGAGATGAATTCCTCCCCCTTAGACTGAGCAGGGTTTGGAGAGACAGCCTGAGTAGGCAGAGCAGCTTGAGAGGCACCTTCAGCTGTACCTTTTTCAAAAATTGCTGGCTGACCAGTTTGGGTTGCAGACACTGGTATCTCCTTAGGAGAAGAAGTTTTCTCCCCCTTAGACTTAGTCTTCGAGGCAGATGACTTCTCCCCCTTTGAAGGAGATGAAGCAGCGACTTCAACACCTGGTCTGCCTGAAGACACAAAGTCAGCAGGCTTGCCAGCAGGTTTAGCAAAAGGTTTAGGACCAACAAGGCTAGTCACTAAGAAAGCCAAGCTATCCTTCACCTCTGTAAGCTGGGAAAGACAGGTCTAAAGAGAAGAGGAGTGGGAATTAGCAAGGGAGGTTAGCTTTATAATATTTTCCCTATCAGATGCTGTGAACAGCAGAGTTTGCAGCTGTGCAAGATGAAGTTCTAGAGAATCTTGCACATCGGCAAGGTCTGATGACACAGAATTTGAAAGGGAGCCAATGAGATTTTGTAAGCTAGCCAGAGTGGCAGGAAGAGTAGAATTGCAAGAAGTAATAAGAGATGACAGCTGTTGAGAAATGGCTGTCATTGAGGACACAGAGTCCTGTTGGATGGAAAGAATGGAAGAGAGGGATGTGGACACTTGTTGCAGCTGAGCAGTGAGTGCTAACAGCTGTGGAGAATGATCAGGTTGTGAGGCGGTAGGGAAAGAGGTCTTGAACGAATCAAAGAACCCCTGAAGCTGTGCAGACACAGAGTCGGATATGATAGAGGGGAGAGAAGACATAGAAGATTCTAAAGAACTAACTTTGTTGGTCAGCAATGAAAGCTGATCCTTCAAAGGCAGGTCTTTAGGAGATGGAGGGGTATGGGTAGACTGTTTTGAGTGGATAGATGAAGAAGATGATGATGAGGCTGGTGTTTGAGGATGAGATGGAGAGGGAAGAGAAACTTTGGAAAGAAGCTCCATAGCCTGGGCAAAAGTTAGATGGCCCAGGGTGGAGGGGTCAAATTGTCCTTCAGCAGCGGCTGTAGCTGCATCACCAGGAGAGGGGGTTGATGTTGAGGGCCTTTCAGATGCTGCTTGTGCTACAACATCCTCATGAAGACCGGTGGTTGTTCCCTCTGCAGTGCCTTGGTTTAAAGGCACCTCATCATTGGGAGATGGGATATGCATTTCAACATCAGCAGTGGTGAAACCTGCTGATGGAATTTGCATGGAGGGAGCAGCCTCACCAGAGGGATGGTGTGATCCCTGAGGTTCATCAGCTGTGGATGTTGGTCCCTCAGCAGCTGATTGGTGTAGAACAGCTGTATCATGGGGAGCAGAAGTTTGAGGCTGAGCTGCTGATTGGTCTATACCAGCAGCGTGGGCACCTCGTGCAGACTCAGGGTGTGAGGAGATTTGAGTGGGGGACAGTGTGGACACAGTATGGAGTGGAGAGGACTCCTGTCTTTCAATATCCTCAGCCTATTGGGAGGCTTGGATAGTTGATGTGGGTATCTCCATTTGTACAACTGGTTCCTGTTGAGAGGAACCAGAGGGTCTAGGCTGACTCTGGGTAGACTCAGATTGGAGTGAAGCAGGCTCCAAATGAGCTGAACCTTCTCCCAAAATAGGAGAGGCAGCAGGGGTTGCTTCTTTTTCAACTGAACCCTGTTGAGAGGGAACAGAGGAGGTGGTTCTTTGGGCTGGTTTCTTTTTGGAGAGGGATTTGCGTTGGTAGTGAATGGATGAAGTGGGTGATTGTGGAGAGGAGAGAGGATCTGTTTGGACAGGGTGTGAGACTGGGTCAGGAACAGTGGCACTGGCCTGTTCCATGGTCTCTTGTGCCACTAAGGCTTCAGGTTCAACAAATGAACCAGGGTGAGGAGTCTGCTCCTCCTCAGCCACAGAGGCTAAAGGAGCAGACTTAGTCTAAGCTGATTTGGCCTTCTTTTTCACAGGCCCAGCTTCAGCAGTTGCCAGGGTCCTCTTGACAAGTTTGGACCTGGCTTTGGATTTTCTGGCGGGAGCAGCAGCTTCTGGATCCACCCTCACATCAGAGGGTCCTTCCACCAAACCTAACAACCTCCTCATTGGTGTGGATAGAGGAGGCAAATTTTGAAGTACAGGAGTATGGAAAATTCTATTCCCTATGACAGGGAATGCAGCAGACTTAAGTAAGGGCTGGGAGTTGTATAGTTGCTCACCACAAACATGGCTGAAAATGAGGCTCAGAAACCTGGGATAACGGACAGCAACTGGTCTTGGCTCTTGCTGCACCAGGTTTCTCAGGTTCAAAAAGATCCACTTAGCCATGTGAAGAGTAGTCCCATCCACTAGCTGTAGGACTATTGGAACTTCATCTCTACTTAGTTGGTCAAATGAACCAACTTTGCTGCTGAAGCTCATCATCACCGAAGCAAATAGAAAGCTGTAGGTAGGAGACAAATCCTTCCTGTACAATGTTGCTCTAATTTTGGGTTCTGCTACACCACAGAAGCGTAGTAGATTTCCCATTTGCTCGTTCTCAGGCTGGGGCAGATCATATGACTCAGCAACAGGCAGATGAAGAACCTCCCTCAGAAGATCAACAGTTATCTCAATGGTTTGAGTCCCATTATGAATAGTTCCTTTGATGACCTTAGTGTTGGGATTGTAGGAACAGGTGTACCAGAATTCATACACCATCTCCTGGTACAGGACACCAGGAGTCGCAGTCATGGCATAGTTCAACGGATGAACTTGCAGAAACTCCACCATTTGATCGTAGCCTTTCCCCACATAGTTTTTGGGGATAGTGAGGTTGGCAACGTAGTTTGTGGGTTTGATGGTTAGCATTGTGGTGACTGATGAGTGTTTGACAACATCATCACCAACGAACACTGGAAGAAAGGGATTATGGTTGTGAGCCATTTGGGAAGTTTTGAAGTTTGGAGAAGCAAAAGACATTTAGTCGATTTTTAGGGTTCTTGAGGATTTTTGGAAATGATGAAGAAAATGAAACAGTAGTTTGGTATTTATAGGATTTGAATGTGAGTGTGTATGAGAGAGAAGATTTTGGGCGGTTTGATTTGAAAAAGTCGTTAACGGAAAACAGAACGGTTGTCCATGTCAGACCGTTTGTCAGACCACTTGATTTCTTTTTAATCACTTACACACGTAATCCACATTATCCGCAGTAATTAAGTTAAATAAAACATTAATTAAGTAACTTAATCTTGAAGAAAGGTAATTAAAATTTTTGGTCTAAGCTGTTGGTCAACCCTGTGATGACCAAAGTCATCACAAGCTGTTCAATCTTCAAGCTGTTCATTTTTCAAGTTGTTCCTCCAGCCTGCTCTCCTTTGTAAGAGCAGGTTGTGTTCAATAGGAGAACAGGTTACAAGAGAAAAACTTGTAAGACAGCGTGAAGGAATGGACAGGTTGAGGATTGAACCATCAGAGCAGGCTGGACGAATAAACTGATTTTGTTCAGCCTGTTGTATGCTCAAGCTGTTCAAGTTTTTCTGGCAAATGACTAAGTACAGAACATGTATAACCTGTTCTGTCTAAGCTGTTCTGAGAAACTTGAGCAGTGTGAAACATACAGATTTTTAGACCTTTGAGAAACACTTAGTCACTCTTGTTTAACATGCCCAGCTTGCTGACAAGGTAATTAAACCTTGTTTCGTCCAGAGGTTTGGTGAAAATGTCTGCAAGCTGTTCATTTGTGGAAATGAAACTTACCTCCACATTACCTTTCTGAATGTGATCCCTGATGAAGTGATGTCTGACTTCAATATGCTTTGTTCTTGAATGAAATACTGGATTGTTGGAGATGGCTATGGCACTTGTATTATCACACAGAATAGGAGTTTTCCTATACACAAGGCCATAATCTTCAAGCTGATGCTGCATCCACAGAATTTGCCCACAGCAGCTTCCAGCAGCAATGTACTCAGCTTCAGCAGTAGAAGTGGACACTGAGTTCTGCTTCTTGCTACTCCAACTGATCAACTTTCCACCAAGGAGTTGACATCCACCTGTTGTGCTTTTCCTGTCTAGCCTGCCGCCTGCAAAATCAGAATCTGAATAACCTGTTAGTTCAAGACTTGAGTCTTTGGGATACCAAAGACCCAAACCTGATGTACCCTTTAGGTATCTGAAGATTCTTTTAACAGCAGCTAGATGAGATTCCTTTGGATCAGCTTGGAACCTAGCACACAAACAGGTGGCAAACATAATATCTGTTGGTACACCCTGTGTGACGATAGCAGTCTAATCGATCTGCATTATGGTTTAGGTAATATTCTGAGTATTAACCAGTATTTTGATATATATGTTTTATATGTGTTTGTCTGTTATTGATTGTGTGTTTGAACTTGATGTAACATATTACAAGAAGTTCAAACATAAAGGTCAAAGATTAACTCAAGCATAAGTTAAAACATAAGTTTCATCACTTAAGTGTTTAAGTGTATTGGCTAGATTCGAATAGGTAAAGGAAGACATTCGAATCTGTGATAGATTCGAATGCATCCTTAGATTCGAATAGGCTAGATTCGAATCTGTCAGATGGACAGATTCGAATGGGCCTTAGACCAGATTCGAGGTTGGCCCACAACAGACTCGAATCAGGGTCTATAATTAGGGATAGACTCGAATGATTAAGGGACTTTTTGCAGAATTCGTGAGGAATTGAGCAAGAGGCGATCTCGAGTTTATCAGCTAGGTGAGTCCCGTTTCGGAGAGAATTAGTACGTAGGATCGTTCGTGTGTCGTTCGTTCAGCGTCTAATAGTCTCCGTGTTTCCGTTGGTTGAGAGTTGTCCGTCTAACCGTCAACGAGAATTCTGCACTCGTTAACGGATCCGCGTCTAGATAGATCTTGCATTGGTAGACCTTACAAGTGGTATCAGAGCCAACGGAGTGTTCGTGGTGTTCTTCGTGTTCATCAGATACATTCTAGGTTTCTTGACGCTAGTTGGACGGTTTTGCTCTCAAAAACGTGTTTTTGAGCTTAGCAAATTCATATTCGGAAAACACTTTGTCGTTTTTCACGTTCTTGGTCGAAATCATTATTTTTCATTTGAAAAATAGTGATTTAATCTATAAAACGTCAAAAAATCAAAGTGTTAGCCGTTTTTCGAGTTTGCGGCGCTCGAATCTATAGGGGTAATTAGGGTTTCTCTCTAGTATCGAGTCTAACCAAAATACGCTCCTTTCGAGTCAATTTCAGAGAGTTTCGAATCTACTTTGTTTCGAATCTGTTGCTTCATTCGAATAGGATCTCGAGTCTAGTTCAGTGTCGAGTTTATTTCGAATCTAGTATTATTTCGAATCTAGTGTTTCGAATCTGCTGTCATTCGACTCTACTGTGCCTTCGATTCTAAGGGTCTTCGAATCTAAAGAGTCCTTCGAATCTGATATAACTTCGAATCTAGGGAGTTCCTCGAATCTGACATTATTTCGAATCTAATTGACCTTTAAGACTTAATCGAATTTAATTTCAAAAGATTTAATATTAATTAGTTTCGAATCCATCTAGATTCGAATAAGTTAGTCTAAATCAGTTTCCAATTAAATTAATTAAGTTAAAATTCAATTTCTTTCAGAAAAGATGTCAAACCTTCAGAAATTCCTTGAGATGGATCACGAAGTTGGGAAGGCCAATGCACCACCAAAGCTGATGAAAGTTGAGGATTATTACTGGTGGAAGGACAGATTTACGGATTTTGTACGATTCAACGATATGCGCATGTGGGTATGCATAGATGAAGGGTACATTCCACCAGTATCTGAGGTTGAAGGCCGTCAAAAGGTCTTGTCATATCAAATGATGAAAGAGGATGACAAGAAACTATTTGAAGCTGAAAACAAGGCTTTCTCCATTATCCGTATGGCGTTACCTCAAGATATCTTGCACACATTTCGGACTCAAAGGACGTCGAAAGAACTTTGGGAGTCTCTCCAGAAAAGGTGTGAGGGTAATCCACGGGTGCGTAGAAAGCGTACAGAGCTGTTGACCCAACAGTTTGCGATTTTCAAGGCTCTTAAGGATGAACAGTTAGATGATATTATAACAAGGTTCTATCATCTGATAACAGAGCTTGAAAGTCATGGCATTGAGTACTCGGACAGTGACAAGAACAACAAGCTTCTTGATGCCCTACCAGCCAAATGGGCTATGTACGTGGCAATGATTAAGCTTAATGAAGACAAATACTATGCTCAATCGCTGGATGACATCGTGGGAACGTTGAGGGCATATCACTTCGAAATGATAAAGGCTGAGACTGATTACGAGCAAGTCCAAAATCCGGCGATGTATTTTGGAAAGACATCTAAATCATCAGTGACAGCTGATCAGAAGAGTGCTACAGCGTTTTTCACCGGAGAAACGTCCTCGCCACCAGAGTCCGAAGACTCACTGAATCGCGCGTTCTTAGGGTTAGGAAGATCGGAAGAACCGCAACCTCCAGTCCAACAGGCATCGACCAGTCAGAGCTATTCGAAGATGCCCATGAGCGCAAAGTCAGCGGAAGAGCATCTGAATCTACTTGCTTCGTTTGTGGCCGCTTATGGAAATTGTGTTCAAGGGAAGATCAATGATCCGGCTCTTTGGGATGAAGATTACGATCAGGTCGA
>JAANYP010003326.1:108585-149379 GCA_020465985.1 Centrapalus pauciflorus | reverse complement strand
GTAAAGGTGGCAAAAGAAGATAATAATGCTGATTTATTTACCAAAGCGTTTGATAAGTCACGATTTGAGTATTTAATTCAACTTAATGGAATGCGCAACCCAGAGTAAATTGACCTTAGTAGTATTTTATTTCCTTTTATAGTTGTTATATTTCTTTCTTTTTACAGTAGTCTGCTAATTTAGGAAAGTTTCTAATTTAGGAAAGTTTCTATTTTTTAGTAAGTTTCTATTTTTAGTAAGTTAGTAGATTAGCTTAGTTTAATGCGTTTTGCTATGAAAAACAAAAGAAAAAAGAGAGAAAATTACAAAAATACAAAAAAAAGAGAATATCAGAAAAGGAGTTAAGTCTTAGATACATAGGATCAAAGTGACGAAAATTAGCACCGTCGTTACAGATTCTAAGTGTTTAGGCTTTCACACATAATGCAACTAAATCCTAAGTGTTATACTTTATTTAGTTTGATGTGTTGGTAGGCATAATACATATAGGGAATCACAAGGCTAATAAATATTCTAGAAAAAGTCAAGCGTGTCACTAACCTAGATGTATGACCAATCGGTCTTAATTTTTATGTACAAGACATACAAACATTGAGTCTAAATGAGGTATGCAAACTTTCTGGGGATGTATGGCAACATCAAATACATCTAAAATGGAAAGAATAGAAATATCATATGTAACTGAGAGTCGAAAACATGCAACTCTGTTGTACGTAAGTACAGACCTGTTGTCTCTGTTTAGATTCGGGTTAGCAGACATGTCGCTTTGTTGTACGTCAGTACAGACCTGTCACCGCTATCTGCTAACTTTAAAGTTAAACCTTAAGTCGAACTTAGACACTTTGTTGTATGAGAATACAGACCTGTGTCCGATGTTTGTCTTTTAAAGAAAGTTTGCAAATACCAACAAGTTAGAATTTTGTCTGTGTGCCTTGATCATAAAAGTATGTCTATGTCTGAGTCACGTAAGATAATTTCCTGATAAATAAAAAGGCCAAGGGATATTCCGGAATGTATAGTGTTTAACAGGGTAAAATACCAACAATCGGCTAAGTGGGTATGTCACGACAAACAATCAAAGGAATTCAAAAAATTCCTAAGTGTGAAAGTTTAAGTACTGAAAGTTAGTATCGGACATCGCTATCTGATTGAACCTTTCTTAGACTATACTCACCAAAAATATGTTGTTTGGTATTTAGCTTAGCTTGTAAATTTATTTTTATAACTTAAGTCTAGATTAAATTTTTTAGTCAAAATTTTATTTTATTTTATTTTATTTTATTTTTACCTTAGTTTATTTTATTTTATTTTCGTATTGTTTAGTTTTTACTTAGGTAAAAGATCAAAAGTTACTTAGGGTGCATTCAAAGTTGAATAAAATATACAATGCGTGAAATATCTGAGCTTAGGGTAAAAGAGTTGGCATAGATTATCTGGTTACACTACACAGTAGAAAATAGTTGGAAAAAGTTGAAATTATTTCAAAATTTTCCGAAATTTTTCAAAGTGTTGGAAATTTCGAATCTAAGACAGACTCGAATGTGAGATACTTCGAATCTGTCAGTAGACTCGAAATTGCATAGACTCGAAGGTAGTTAGTATATATAGGTCAATAGTGAAGTCATTTATTACTTTACTGTTGTCGAATCTATACTCTCGAATCTATCTGTGGCGATTTCGAATCTATATTCTCGAGTCTATCGTATTTCCACTAAACGACATTTCGTCGATTCTAAAGCTTTTGTGGTCGATTCTACTTTCAAATCTAGGTATAAGCAACATGATTGTACAAGATTTTGGTGGTTTAATACACAAATTTGGGCTTAAACATCACATTTTGATGTTTTATTGGTCAAAATAGGGTTATTCATAAATAACTAAGTTAGGACCTATAAAATATCAAATTAAAGGCATAAATCAGTGATTAGAACTTAGTTGAACTAAAATATGTGATTTACCTAGTTCAAAATGGTTAAAATCTTGGATTTTTGTTGAAAAAGGGGTGTCGGCCTTTCGAATCTGATAATGGACATTCGAATCTGATCATGGGTTTCTCGAATCTATCAATAGATTCGAGATGACCAGATATTCGAATCTGTCCATCAGACTCTCGAATAGAGTATATTCGAATCTGTCCATTACATTCGAATATGGGCACTTCGAATCTGTTACTCTCGAATCTGTACTTCATTTATTTTGTTGAATTTAAATTTTATTAAACTTGTGGAAATTTAATTGTGTTAGATTTTGTATTTAATCAAATACAAGATAAAACAAATTTGAATTTAAACAAGTTTATTGATTTTTAATAATAATCTAACAATTTTATGTATTGTGCAGATATGGCGCTTCGTGCTTTTGTTCCCAAGCACAATATGGTTCTTAATCCAGATAATAATATCCCTGAGGCGCAGGGTTTTCGTGAAGTGTTGGACTTCTTAGCTGAATCCAGAATTAGCTACGCTTTGTTTCAGAACATTCCGATTGTAATCTCATATGTGCGGCAGTTTTATGATCACTTACAAGTTGACTGCTCTGTCACCCCGACAGTGCTGAGAACAAGGATCGCAGGGCAACCGTTGGTATTCTCTGCCGATATGCTGCGTCAAGTGTTGCAGCTAGGATCTGAGGAAGAGGAGTCTGGGCCTATTGACTTTCCACTAAGTATTAGGCAAGCGGCTTTTCAACGAATGGGTTACAGTCTAGATGTAACAAAGTCGTCTTACATGAAGAGTGGCCTGATTGGGCAATGGAGATTCTTGGTGCATGTCTTCATGGTCTGTTTTGCACCGAAGAAAGCTGGATTTGATTACATTGTATCAAAGATCCAGTCTGGCGTTATTGCATTGGTATACAATCGACCATACAGCTTTTCGCAGATGTTCTTCTCGGAGTTCGTTCATCAAATTACGGCTCCAGAAAGGGAAAGATTTCTGCTTTATCCACGCTTTGTCATGATGTTGATACGCCACTTTTTGCCAAGTCTGCCACAATCAAATGATTCTTTGAGCGTGAATGTAATGGAGAAACGCATATTTGCTGATTGTTCCTCACACCGAGGAAGATTGGCTGTTCCTGTTGCTCGTCCGTTGTTTGGAGCTGTCTTAGACAGGAACTTTGTGGCACCTGATAATGCCAACTGGGCATGTGAAGTAGAAGTTCAGCCTCGTCAGCAACAACAACAACCACAACAACAACAGCAACGTCCACAACAACAACAGCTTCGTGCGCGTCCAAGTGATCCAAGGCGAAGACAAAGACAATCTGCGACTCAGATTCAGGCATCCAGGCCTACTACGAATGAACAGCCACAAGCACAGGAAGCAGGGACTTCAAGTGCCGTTCGCGATTCAGTCCCCGAGTCCGAGCAGATTGCTCAAACATTGGAGGAAATATGGGCATCTGGTCCACATGCCAATGAAGATGTTGCAGCAGCGTTAGTAGATGAGCTGCTTAGTCCCCCGGTAGATACAGATGATATATTCAGAGATGTTGATGAATATGTGCCTGAGCAGACTGGCAATGATGAGTCATCATCCGCTACAGAATCAGAAGACCTGGAGGATATCGAAGTTGAAGCTCCAGAATCTGTGTCTGCAGAACCTCAAGTTCAAATTGGAACTTATGGTTCACGTTTGATCATCAATGAAGGTGGTTCGAGAAGGCGAGAGGCCAGGGAATCTGAAGATTCGGATTTTGAAGAAGAAGATGATGCTCCACTACTGACGAGGCAAAGGGCCAAACGTCATCGGTTCATGCAAGGGTCTTCCTCTGCATCCGCCAGTCAGTCAGAAGTTCCCCAAACCCAACCTCAAACCACAGCTCCACCATCACCACCACCTCAACCTCATGAGCCATATATTCCACCACCATTCAACCCTTCACCAATTCAGTCCATTCCATCCACATCTACCGCCTATGCTGAAAATCAGCGGTTTCTTCAACTCAAATCTCGAGTGGATTTCCAACATGTCCAAATCCTGAGCCTAACAAAGGCAATAGGTGAAATTCAGGCACATAATGCAGATTTAGATAAAGAAAATGCTGAATTGAAGAAGACAGTTGAAACAATCCAAGAGGAGAATATTGAGCTAAAAACATTCGTCTGTGACCAGGCCGCCGAGTTAAGATCGATGCGCTCCCTCATTGAGCAGTTAATGAAAAACCTTCAGGCTCAGGGGGAGACGTCGTGTCGTGATCAAGAAGTACAGAGGCGGAGGGACGATGATGAAGATGATAACCAAGGCAATGATCCCAGCTCTCAAAGACAGGATGAGCCAGTAGATTTTTCTACTGCTCAGGCTGCTCAATCTCAGGGGGAGCCTAGTCAAGGCGAAGGACACAAGGGTGAAGCTAGTTCATCTAAGGAGCCTACAGACTTTGAGATCAGTGAGATGATTGACGCGCTCATGGATCTTGATGATGATCCACTGGATGTAGGCTTTGATAACGAAGATGAAGAGCTTGAAGAAGGGGAGATTGCGCCAGAGGAGATAGTCGACTGTCGATCAGATGCTGAAGTACTTGCTGATGAGGATGATGAAGCTGACGAGATAATAGTGCAGCAGAATCCTATCACTGATACTTATATGATTGATGGACATAACATTGTCGATGCAGATATAGTGAATGTTGCTTTAAATCCTCAGCCATCGACAGAAGAACCTGCAAGAGAGCTAACCAATGAAGAAAAACGAAAGCTATGGTTCAGGGCTGAAGAGAAGGAAGCAGCAATTAAAAGGACAATGAGAGTGACAGGTACGGGGAAGCTGTCTGAGCGAATTTTAAGCTGGTTCTTTGACAGAGAACTGCAGCTATTCATAATAAAGAGAAAAGACGGGCTTCAGTACATGAGGCGAACCTTAAACGCGTTCAACTCCCTGCCAAAGATTGAAATTGCAGATTTAGCATGGAAAGATCTGATAAACATTGGCAATGATCCCTATGCGGACGTTATCGCAAGAATAATAAGAAAGGAGGGAAGATCGAGGAAATTTGAGCGCCTGAGTCCAAGAGTTGGGAAAAGAGTAGAGGATCCATCACGTATCGACCCTCTAACTGGTCGTCCTTGGATGAGGATTCATTATAAGCCAGCCAGATGTCTTAGGAAGGTACCTCTTAAGCCAATGCCACAAAACATTCTGAAGAAATCTGAAGTGGTGGTATGCTGACACGGAAACTGGGGAAGCGGTTATGGAAGACTTAGAAGAACAAGTTATTCTTAGAGTCTATGATCCGCTTCACCTGGTGAACTTATCTAAAGAAGACCTGCAGATCTTGTATAACTGTAAGATTTCCAGTGACGCACATATGGATGCTGAAGCGAGTAAATATGAAAATGTAGTCAAGGTATGTGTAGAAAAAGGTCTGTATGCTGGTAGTATTTTGAATCAATAATAAACCATGTTCTTAAATCAAATGTGTGAATTATTAGAAGCTATCGTCAAGGGGGAGTCTGTTGGTACATCCCGTGTGACGATAGCAGTCTAAGTTATCTTACATTGTGATTTTGCATATGTTTGGTATATATATATATTATATATGATTGATGTTTATCAGTGTTTGTATGTTTGAACTTGATGTAACGTATTACAAGAAGTTCAAACATAAAACTCAAAGATAAAATCAATCATAAGGTAATATTATAAGTTTCATCACTTAAGTGTTTAAGTGTATTGGCTAGATTCGAATAGGTTAAGGAAGGCATTCGAATCTGTGATAGATTCGAATGTATCCTTAGATTCGAATGGGCTAGATTCGAATCTGTCAGATGGACAGATTCGAATGAGGCCTTAGGCCAGATTCGAGGTTGGCCCACAACAGACTCGAATCAGGGTCTATAATTAGGGATAGACTCGAATGATTAGAAGACTTTTGGCAGAATTCGTGAGGAATTAAGCAATAGGCGATCTCGAGTTTATCAGCTAGGTGAGTCCCGTTTCGGAGAGAATTAGTACGTAGGATCGTTCGTGTGTCGTTCGTTCAGCGTCTAATAGTCTCCGTGTTTCCGTTGGTTGAGAGTTGTCCGTCTGACCGTCAACGAGGATTCCGCACTCGTTAACGGATCCGCGTCTAGATAGATCTTGCATTGGTAGACCTTACAAACAGGTTCTGTTCACAAAGAACAGAACATTTGTAAACTGCCCAAGCTGCTCATCAGTGTAGAGCAGCGTAGACAGTTTATGTTCAGCCTGTTTAGCAGGCTGAACAGCTTGAGCAAAACTGCCTTTGTTGCAACATATGCAACACATAGAACAGCTTTACACTGATATTGCAAGTCTTTTTCAAGTTTCAATAAGGCATATAACAGGCCTTAAATTCAACCTTCAAAAGCATCAACAGGTTTGATTAATAATCTCCCCCTCAAATGCAGAACATGTTTGACTGAGGCCTTTTTGTGCCTAACAACAATTAATAATCTAATAATCACTCTCCTAAACTCCATTTTCTACAAAATCCGTTCTGAGGCCAAATGTGTTTAATTTTTTAGGGAGAATTTCATATATCCCTGTAAAACTTCATAATATCATATATACCCGACTCAAAAAAAGAATTTCATATATATCCTCCTTAAACTTCATAATATCGTATTTACCCAATTTAAAACTCTAATATCGTATTTACCCTTTAAAACTTTTAAATATATCAAATATACCCAATTTATTTATTTATTCTTTTTTAATTAAGAATCCAATCAATTTAAAAAAAATTTAAGTCCTAAAAATTATTATTATTTTGATAATGACATTTATACCCTTTTGAAAAAAAGAACTTCTGATTTGCATCGATCATAAGCACAAGGAAGGAAAAAAGATCACGTTCACGACTCTGCTTTATTCTTTGCATCCGTCGAGACACGAATTTACGAAACACAGGTCGTCTTGAACATCCCATGCGATTTCTTTCTGTTCTCTATCCGACATCCTAGGTATGATTTATGTTCTCTATCTCGTCTTCCTGTTCGATTATTTGATTTCGGGTTTCTGTTTTTGCATATTTGATTTCGGGGTTCTGTTCTTGCATATTTGATCTACCAATATTTGATTTCTATCCTCTATCTCGTCTTCCTGTTTCGATTATTTAACTCTGCCACTCGATTCATGTTCCTGTGATTTATGATTCTGATTCGACTACCCTAATTTGGGGTTATTGAGAACAGCAATAGTCAATCATGAGTATGGGTTTGGTGATTTAATGTGTATTTTTCATTTAAAAGAATGTGATTTATGATATTTTCTAATAGCTCGATCATTGGAGGCAAAAAGTTTCACTAATGTTGGTAGGACCTACAAAGATCAGCAAGCGACCAAAATAAGCAAACTAATTACAAAACATCCGCAATGTAGAGCAGCTGGAACAAAGCAAACGAGACACGTAGCAGAAGAATATCACCTTTATGTTGAACTCTTAAGCTGAAAGCCAAGCACCAATTTTCAAGAATGGAGTCAAAGCAGGTGCACCAGCTGAACCAAATTCTAAGGCAGAAGCCAGCAAAGGAAGTAACTGCAAATCCAGATATACATTAACAAAATAACATTGATTTTAACATACTAATAAAACATGACACATTCAGCACAATTTGCATAATTGTATTTGATTTAAAATACTAATAAAATGTGTCACATCTTTAGAGATGCCACTTGGCAATTAAATTCCAAGTTCAAACTGAAATTGAAATATGGAGGCTTCTTTCGATTAGTGAAGAACTCATATAGAAGAAGATATTGTTTTGGCTCTCTAAAATGTATGAAGGCGAAACTTACTCGTATTGCAAGGAAGATCCAATATGATATTATAAAGATTAGTAGTAAGGAAAAATATAAAATGACGTTGTAATCATGATATTTGTATTTAGGTAATATAATATTATAAAGTTTAGTGTAATGAAAAATAAAAAGGGTAGATTGGTCGTTTCTTTAATAATAAATGTTTATTATGATTTATGAGTTTTAGAGTAATAAAAGAGAATAAATAAATAATTTGGATATATTTGATATATATTTAAAGTTTTAAAGGGTATATATGATATTAAAGTTTTAAATTGGGTAAATGCGATATTATGATGTTTAAGAAATAAAAAAGGGTAGATTGGTAATTTCTTTAATAATGAATGTTTATTATGTGTTTTAAAGTAATAATAAATAATAAATAAGTAAATTGGGTATATTTGATATATTTAAAAGTTTTAAAGGGTAAATACAATATTAAAGTTTTAAATTTGGTAAATACGATATTATGAAGTTTAAGGGGGATATATATGAAATTCTTTTTTTCAGTTTTGTCACTTGTAATATTTGAGACCATATTCCTAGTCATTGCTCGATTTCTTAAGACCTGGACTCAAGGTTAATTGTTAAAAATAATGACAATTTTTATTTTTTACTAGCCAAAGCAACATTAACATTATTAGCAATACACCAGACTCCAACACTGCTTAAATGCTATATTAATTGTGGGTTCATTCTCTTTTTTCTCGTACTAAAGAGAAGTTATTAATAAGCAGTGTTGTAAAAATCAGCCTGGGCAGTCGATTAATCCGAGCTTAGGCGTTATTCGGCCGGTAACCAATACGAGTCAGTTTTAGTCGGGTTTTATTAGTCTAAATCGATCAAAGTCGGTCAGAATCAATCAAAAATGGGTCAAAATCGGCCAAGTAGGCCAAATCAGTCTAGTCGATCGAAATCGGTAATTGTCAAAAATTGTTCAAGTTGGTCAAAATCGGTCAAAGTCGAACAAGTCGGCCAAAATCAGTCAAATTTGGTCAAAATCTAATAATTTTTATGGGTTTATTATGAAGAAAATCAATGTGTTTTCATGTTTTTTGCGTTTTCGTCCCTCCATATTATTTTTTTTCCATAAAAGTCATCAAGTTAATTTTTTATTTTTCGTTTAGTGAAATTTGGAAATTAGAACCCGATTTTTCAGTTTTTAAAAACCCGGTTTACTAACTATAACCGGGTTCTAATGTCCAAATTTCACAAAACCAAAAGGACAAAATTAACTTGAGGTTTTTCATGAAAAAAAGGAAAAATCATGTAAAAAACCAACGTACTTTCAGTATTTTTCGAACAAGTCATAGCGCCAAAAAAGTTTCCATGAAAGTCCTTTAACTTAAAAAATGTATTCGTAAAAATCAATGCACATAAATGTTTTCATAAAAGTCCTTTAACTTAACAAAATTTTATGAGAAACATCTGAAAAATCCCATAAAACAATACAATTCGTAAAAAATTTCAAGTTGAAGGACTTTCATGGAAACGTTTTTGGTACAGGGACTTAATCAAAAAAATATCAAAAGTGCGCTGTTTTTTGTATAACTTTCCAAAAAAAATAACATGAAATGACGAAAACGCAAAAAACATGAAAACGTGTTGGTTTTTTTTCATTATAAACCCAAATATTATTAATGAAAGTAACCATATTTCTTGGGTGGTAGGGTGCTATGAAAATTATATTTATACTTGATTGTTTATTAACATGTTGTAATTTGTAGATATTTTTCTAAATTTTTGATGTAAAAAATTTAATCCGACTACTTCCTGGCCCGCCGGCCAACTACAGCCTAATGAGTTCTGCAATATTGATTATTAACATGTATGAAGAATGTAAAGATGTAAAATAGAGTCCAACAATAAATTTTTTAAGAAAATAGAATTATTAATGGCATGAATGAAGAATGTAGAGATGCAAAATAGAGTCCAATAGCAAAATTTTACATTACAAAGATGCTACCAAGAATCATTTAAATACGCAAATTCCAGAGGGTAAACTAATCATTGTGTGAGCACTTGATGCTTCTATGTTTGTTTATGTGATATACATTAAAAGTACCATATATATGGATAAATTTGCACAATTTAATATAAACCAATAAAGAAAAATAATTCCACAATTTTAATGTAAAATGGGAAAAGAAAGACAATCCTATATCACACAGTTTAATTTCAATGAGTATGTGAAGACTCGAGTTCTTGATCTAGGTGAATCATGCACATTTTGGATCAATCTTGCATTTAATTGAAAGAATTCTCACAATTACACATTTGATTCACATTTACAAAAACGAAAAGACTTTAAAATTCTAAGGAAAGTTCCCTTGGAAATTTCCTTTTATACCTAATATCTAAACTTTTATCTAATTACATGATTAGTCCCTAACCTAATGATTTCATCACAATATAGAACCTAACACTCTCTCCCTTTGTGATGAAAGCAGTGAAAAAAAAAAAAAAAAATACAGGCACAGGGACTTTTACAAAGACTAGAAAGTACAAAGAAATTAAATGAAAATTTTCCTTCAAGTCTTATATCTTCAGTATTCATAAAATTCTTCAAGTTCAACAAATATCTTCACTAGATTCTTCTCTTGTGAACTCTTTAATCTTCTACTCTCAAGACTTTGAATCTTCAAGCAACATCTTTCTGATCTTCATATCTTCAATTTTCTGATTTTCTCTTCTCAGTTAAAGATACTTCCCCTTATATTCTCTTCCTTGCTCTTTCAGAACAACAATTCATCTTCAAACTCAAAAAGTTCTGAAAGACTTATAAAAACTTTCAAGTCTTCAAATCTTTACTCTATTTTTCTCTTCAGCAGATAAACACGTAGTCTTTGAAATTTGTCATTTCTCCCTCTCATGATGAACATATGAACTATGATCATCATGTACTAGAATTTCAGAGGCTAACAGATTTACAGACATACGCTCCCCTACAAAGAAACACATATTCAGAAAAAAAAAATTACATTTATTTTTAGATCAAAAGTCACTCCCCCTAAAAAAATTACATCAGAAATTTACTCTCCCCCTACAAAGTGTATTTCTCTCCCCCTACAACAAACATTAGATAAACGTTTCTCCCTTAAAAATTACATCCTCGCTAAAAAAAGAGACAACAAACAAATAACCTCCAGGTTTCCATAGAATCTTGTTTGCACAATAGATTAAAAAAACTATGTGACCTATTTTCAACACTATTTGATGTTGACACTGATGGGATTTCCAAATAATCATCGTGAAATACTTATTAGTAAGTACCACTCATATTTGTTCTGGCTATGTCACATTGGACACGTTTTTTATAGTCCGTGGAATGTTGATTCGATGTGTCCTATGTAAGGTCTTGACTCTACAGATCTATCTAGACGCGACACCGTCAACGAGTGCGGAATCCTCGTTAACGGCTTGACGGAAACAACTCTCACACGGAACACGGAGACTATCACCACGCTGTACGGACGAACACGAACGCACCTACGAGATGATTCTCTCCGAAAGAACACCAATATTGCTGATAAACTCGAAATCGCCCTTTTGCTTAATCACTCTCGTATTCTGCAAAAAGTCCCTTAATGATTCGAGTCTATCCCTAATTATAGAAGACCATTCGAGTTTGCTATGGGCCAAACTCGAATCAGGCCCAAGGCCCATTCGAGTTTGTCCCCTTGACACTCTCGAATCTGCCCTATAGATCCCATTCGAATCTTCCATATGTTAAATTCGAATTTGTTACTAAATTCGAATTTCTCATGTTCTACTTGTATTTGATTATGTGAATTAACTTATATTTGAATTAATCTTTGGATTTTATGTTTGAACTTCTTGTAATACATTACATCAAGTTCAAACATACAATCAATAACTATCAAACATATATAAACAAATATATCAAATATCCAATACTTTGCAATATTACTTGAACCAAAATACTAGATCACTTAGACTGCTATCGTCACATAGGGTGTACCAACAGACTCCCCCTTGACGCTAGCTTCTAACTAACTATTTACATTTTGATTAAGTACTAGAGCTATATATACTACTTCCTGCGTATATACCTGCATCTATACATACTCTGACTACCTTTTGGAACTTTCTGGCTTCAGATCTCCATCCTTCATGAAAGAAGATATGCTGATCATGTAGCTTCTTCAAATCATCCTTGGATAGGTTTATCAGGTGCAGTGGATCATACACTCTCAAAATAACTTTGTCGTCTTGATCCTCCATGATAGCTTCAGCAGTTTCATTATCAATGTACCACCACTTCATGTTGCTCAAAACATCCTGTGGCATCTTCTTCATTGGCACCCTTCTTAAGCATTTAACAGGTTTGTAAACCATTTTCGCCCATGGACTACCTATATGAGGATCTATTCTTGATGTATCCTCGACTCTTTTCCCAGACCTTGGCTCGAGTCTCTCAAACTTTCCAGTTCTTCCCTCTCTTCTGATTATCTTAGCGATTACCTCAGCATAAGGGTCATTTCCAATATTAATCAACTCTTTCCATGCTAACTCCTTCACTTCTACCTTTGGCAATGTGTTGAATACTTTAAGCTTGCGCCTCAGGTACTGGAGTCCATCTCTCCTCTTCAGAATAAAAAGCTGCAGTTCTCTGTCGAAGAACCAGCTGATAATCCCTCCAGAGAGATTTTCTGCACCTGGATTCCTCATCTTCTTCTTCATTTTTGGCTCAGTCTTCTTCTCTTCCTTACGGAACCAAAGATTTAACACTTCAGCTCTGCTTGACTCTCTTTCATCCTCCTCCAGTTCTGAATCAGTTACCGAAGCCAATTTGACGTCATCAATATCTATTACATGTTGATCATTTTGCTCATATTGTTCTGTGACAGGCTGTGATTAAATGATTACTTCATTTACATTGTCATCTTCATCTATCACAGCCTCCTCATCAGACTTCCAATCAGCAACATCATCTGGAACAAACTCTCCTTTTTCTAGATCTTCTATATCATCTTCAAAATCAAGTTCAAGTTCTAGAGGATCCTCGTCAATATCCATCAACGCTTCTATTATCTCACGTACTTCAGATTCTGAGACCTTTGAAGAACTAGCCTCACCTCCTGTAGCTCCCGACTGACCTGGCTCCCCCTGAACTTCAGCATGCTGAGCAGCAGAAAAATCTATTGGCTCATTATCTCTTTGCGTGCTGGGATCATTGTCGTCATTATCTCCATCATTATCTCCATCCCTGGGCAGCTCTTCCTGATCTCGGCAGCTTGTCTCCCCCTGAGCCTTTAGGTTTTTCAATAGTTGCTCAATAAGGGAGCGCATCGATCGTATCTCGGCCGCCTGATCAGCAACAAAGGTTTTAAGCTCCAAGTTTTCTTCCTCCATTTTGCCCACAACTTTCTTCAGTTCAGCATTCTCGTTGTCTATTTTTGCATTATGAGTTTGGATTTCACCGAGAGCTGTAGTCAGACCAAAGATTTGGACTTGTTGGAAGTCAACCCTGCTTTTCAGCTCAGAAAACCGTCTATTTTCCGTGAACGTGGATGAAGTGGAGGGTATGGATTGTATGGGGGTTGGAATGATTGGTGATGGAATGTATGGTTCAACAGGTGGTGGTGGTGGTGGAATGGTAGATTGAGCGGGTGGAGGTTGAGGTATTTCTGGCTGGGAAGCAGAGGCCGAGGAAGCTCCCTGCATGAACCTATGGCGTTTGGCCTGTTGCCTATGTACCAAAGGTGCTACTTCTTCCTCTTCATAATCTGAGTCCTTTGACTCCTCTGAAGCTCTCTTCCTCCTAACTTCTTCATCAGTCACTACTAACCTGATCCATACGTCCCCATTTGGATGGACGGATCTTCTGTTTCTTTTTCAGCTTCTATTTCTTCCATTTCCTCAGATTCAGTATCTGAAGATGACTTGTCATTACCTGGTTGCTCAGGTTGATACTCATCAATTTGTCTAAACACGTCAACTTCTCCTTCCGGAGGCTCCAATAATTCTCCAACTAACTCAGCCGTAATTTTCTCATTTGCATTTGGACCCGCTGCCCAAATCTCTTGCAATGTTTGAAATATCGGATTAGATTCGGATGGTGCACTCGAAGGGCCAGCCTCTTGTGGCTCTTGAATTTGACTAGTAGAAGGCCTATCTGCCTAAATTTGACTCGCGGAAGGCCTTTGTCGTCTCCTCTGTTGTTGAGGGCGTGGTTGTTGCTGTCGTTGTTGCTGTTGAACTTGCACCTCCCCTGCCCAGTTGGCATCTTCAGGGGCTACAAAATTGGGGTCGATTACAGCACCGAATAATGGTCCCTCCACTGGAACAGCTAACCTTCTTCGATGAGAGGAGCAATCGGCAAATATTCTCTTGTCGATGACTGCAACGCTCTAAATCTCATTATGTTGTGGCAGATTTGGCAAGAAGTGCCTGATTAGCATCATTACGAAGCGAGGATATAGTAGAAATCTTTGTTGGTCTGGAGCTGTGATTTGTTGAGCAAACTCAGTAAAGAACATCTCTGAGAAGCTGAATTTCTGATTGTAGACTAACGCAATCATCCCAAACTGGATCTTTGAAAGAATGTAGTCAAAACCAGCTTTCTTCGCAGCAAAGCAGACCATGAACACATGCGCTAGATATCGCCATTGGCCAATTAGCCCACTCTTCATATATGATGACTTAGTAACATCCAGACTATAGCCCATTCTTACAAAGGCAGCCTGCCTGATTGATAGTTGGAAATCAATAGGACCATCTTCCTGCTC
This sequence comes from Centrapalus pauciflorus, assembly GCA_020465985.1. NCBI lineage: Eukaryota > Viridiplantae > Streptophyta > Magnoliopsida > Asterales > Asteraceae > Centrapalus > Centrapalus pauciflorus. The sequence goes on along the minus strand of JAANYP010003326.1, from coordinate 134,861 downwards.
CTGAGTGCCTAATTGAAGCACTTGACGAAGAATATCCGCTGAAAATACCAAAGGATTACCAGCAATCCTTGTCCTCAGAACTGTCGAAGTGACAGTACAATCTACTTGCAGATGGTCATAGAACTGACGCACGTAAGGAATGGCAATCTGGATATTGTGAGATAACGCATACGCGATTCTGGACCCCACCAAGAAATCCACCATCTGGCGGAAGGCTTGCGCTTCAGGAATAGCATGGTCAGGAGAAATGACCATGTTATGCTTTGGAACAAATATTCTATCCGCCATGTCTGCACGATATATAAAATAAAATATTAGAATTATTAAGAATGAATAAACTTGTTTAAATTCAAATTTGTTTTATTTTGAACTGGTATAAGGACAAAATCCAACACTTATGAATTTCTACAAGTTCAATTAAAATTTAAATTAAATAATTCAAATATAATGACAAACTCGAACATCAGATTCTAATGAACATCTATTCGAGTTTGATGACTCATTCGAGTTTAATGACCAATTCGAGTTTACTGACAAACTCGAGACTGGCCATGAACAGACTCGAAGGAGTCGGCCACCATCATCACAAAAATCCATGATTTTAACCATGTTATACTCAGAAAATCACATCTTTTAGTCCTACTAGGTTCTAATCAATGATATTTGTAGTTAATTTGATTTTTCACCGGTTCAAAGTTTGTAATTTTGAAAAACAAACTTTCTACCAATAAAACTTCAAAATCCAATGATTTTGGCCTAAATGGAGTATAAAACTACCTAAATCTTGTACAATACACTTGGTTATACCTAGATCTACTGGTAGTATCGAACCCAAACGAGCAGAAACTCGACAAATAGTAGGTGTATTGAAAACGGCAAACTCGAGAATAGATTCGAAATCGCTAGGACAAACTTGAAGATATAGATTCGAAAACAGGTTAAGTTAATGACCATCACTGTTGACCTATGTATACCAACAACATTCGAGTTTAATGCCATTTTCGAATCTACTGACATATTCGAGCCCTGCCGTATTCGAGTTTAGCTTAAACTCGAATTCACCCTGAAACTTTGAAAATTTCAAAATTTTTTGAAATAAATTCAACTTTTTCAACCTTATCGAGTAACAGAATAAACTATGCCAAATCTTTTACCCTAAGCACAAGATTTTCACGCAAAGTTTATTTTATTCAACTATGAATGCACCCTCAGTAAATTTTTGACATTTTTCCTAAGTAAAATTAAAAATAAAAAAAAAATAGAATAAAAAAAATAAAATAAAACTAAAATAAAGATAAAATTAAAATTAAAATAAAATTAAAATTTTGAACAAAAATTAAATTTAGACTAAACTACATAATTATTTAAGATTACTACCTATACTAAACACTAAACAAAGTATTTTTGACGAGCATAGTCAAAGAAAGGTTCAATCAGATAGCGGTGTCAGATACGCACTTTCAGTATTTAAACTTCCACACTTAGGAATTTTTGATCCCTTTGATTGTTTGGTGTGACATACATTTCTAGCCGATTGTTGGTATTTACCCCTTTAAACATGCTACATTTCGGAATATCCCTTGGCATTTTTATTTATCATGAAATTATCTTACGTGACTCAGACATAGACATACTTTTATGATCACGACATACAGATAATGATTCTAACTTTTTGGTATTTGCTAACTTTTTGGTATTTGTATGTCTCGTACATAAAAATTAAGACCGATTGGTCATACATCTAAGTTAGTGACACGTTTGACCTTTTCTTGAATATTTATTAGCCTTGGGACTTCCTATATGTATTATGCCTACCAACATATCATACTAGATAATGTACAACACTTAGAATTTAAGGTGCATTATGTGTGAAAGCTTAGACACTTAGAGTTTGTAACGACTATGCTAATTTTCGTCACTTTGAACCTATGCATCTAAGACTACACTCCTTTTCTAATATTCTCTTTTTTTGAATTTTTTATGGTTTTCTCTCTTTTTTCTTTTGTTTTTCATAAGGAATAGCAAGAAAATAATATAAACTACTAACTTACTAAAAATAAAAACTATCCTAATTTAGCAAACTTTCTATAGAAAGAAAGAAAAACTACAGCTATAAACGGAAATAAAAATTCTACTAAGGTCAATTTACTCTGGGTTGCGCATTCCATTTAGTTGAATCAAATATTCAAACCGTGACTTATCAAAGGCTTTGGTAAATAAATCAACATTATTATCATCCGTTGCCACTTTTACCAACTTGATTAAGTTCTTTTCAGCACAATCACGTATAAAATGATGCCTTATGTCTATGTGCTTTGTTTTATTGTGTTTAACTGGATTATTTGTTATAGCAATTGTAGATTGGTTATCTATCCTAATAGGAGTTTGAGTATAAGCCAAACCGTAATCCCGCAATTGTTGTTGTATCCACAGAACCTGTGAACAGCAACTACCAGCAGCAACATACTCGGCCTCACACGTTGACACGGCTACCGACGTCTGTTTCTTGCATTGCCAGGAAACCAGTCTCCCTCCAAGGAATTGACAACCTCCAGTTGTTGACTTGCGCGTCAAGCTGCATCCTCCGTAGTCTGAATTCGTGAATGCCTCCAATTCCAGATCTCCCTCCGCGTGATACCAAAGTCCCAGCTTCGGTTTCGACTTGAGGTATCGTAGAATCCGCTTCACAGCTTTCATGTGCATCTCTTTCGGATTTGCTTGAAACCTAGCACAAATACACACAGCAAACATGATGTCAGGTCTTGAAGCAGTTAAATACATAAGTGATCCAATCATGGCCCGATATAACGTCGGATCCACATCGGTATCACTTTCAGTACCCGGTCCGAGATTGTGATTCACTTGAATCGGCGTGCTGAAATGGGCTGTCAGTTTCGTCCCTTCCATCCCGAAGCGCTCTAATATGTCATAGACATACTTCGTCTGATGGATAAACATCCCTTCCTTCTTCTGGTCAACTTGCAACCCCAAGAAGAAATTCAACTCACCCATTGCACTCATCTCGAATTTCGACTTCATCACCTTCTCAAAATCCTTGCACATTTGCTCATCTGATGATCCAAAGATGATATCATCGACGTACACTTGTACCAAGATGAAGTGTTCTCCTTTTCGCTTAACGAACAGCGTACTATCTATCCTACCCCTTTCAAACCTGTTCTCTAACAGATGGTTGGATAAAGTCTCGTACCACGCCCTTGGTGCTTGATGCAATCCATATAGAGCCTTATCTAATCGATATACTCTGTCTGGAAATTTTGGATCTGTAAATCCGGGCGGCTATTCTACATACGCCAGTTCCTTCACTTTCCCATAGAGGAAAGCACTCTTAACATCTAGTTGATATACCTTAAAGCCCTTGAAGGAAGCAAAAGCCAGAAACAAACTAATTGCTTCCAGCCTTGCTACTGGCGCAAACACCTCATTGTAATCGATTCCCTCCTCTTGGTAGAAACCCTTTACAACTAACCTAGCTTTGTTGCGAGTGACTATACCTCGATCGTCTCTTTTGCACTTAAAAACCCATTTGGTTCCTATTGCTATTTCCCTTCGAGGTAATGGAGCTAACTCCCACACTTCTAGTTTCCTAAACTGAGAGAGTTCTTCCCGCATCGCTTCAATCCAGGAGTTATCCTTTAGTGCCATTTGCACATTTTTCGGCTCTACTTGCGAGATGAAACAAGAATAGAGACAGGTATGATAGGCCTCGGAGTCATTTATCATCGACAACAACACAGTGTTGTTATTTAAACTACTCCTAGTCCTCACACCCTCATTAGGATTTCCTATGATGCTTTCTATAGGATGATTCTTGTTGATCCTAGATGTCTCTATCTCGTCAACTGTCAGATTATCTCCTAAGTTAGATCCTATTTCACCTAGTGGGGGAATAACCTCAGATTCCACATTTTCCTACTCGTGGACAGTTTCCTCAGAGTTGGAATTTGTTGTCTGAGTTTGATTCTCAGTTGAAGGTGCTTCTGAATCAGTGACTTCTGGAGATCCATCTTCAGTCGAAGTAGGCTCGGATGTGGATTGAAATGTGGTCCTCGGAAAGGTATGACCTTCGTCATTCAGATTCAACGTCGCCATGTCCTTTTCGATCGTACCTACATTTTCATCCAAAGGAATGTTAAATGACTCAAACAATTTATCATAGTCAAATATCCATTCCGGACCTGTTTGGGGTTCATGTGTATAACTTGTGACTTCAATGTTATACACAATTTCTACGGTACCATTTGTTTTGTTAAAAATGTTGGTACATCCTGTGTGACGATAGCAGTCTAAGTGATCCAACATTGTGGTTTAGCAAGTGTTTGTTATATATGTTTATATATGGTTGATATTTATTAGTGTTTGTATGTTTGAACTTGATGTAACGTATTACAAGAAGTTCAAACATAATGTACAAAGATAAAATCAATCATAAGGTAATAACATAAGTTTCAACACTTAGTTGTTTATATGAAATGCTAGATTCGAATTATTTAAGGCTTGGCATTCGAATCTGTGATAGATTCGAATGTGGCCATAGATTCGAATGAGCCCAGATTCGAGAGTGTCTTTGTGGACAGAATCGAATGCGCCTTGGGCCAGATTCTAGTTTGGCCCATAACAGACTCGAATCAGGGTCTATAATTAGGGATAGACTCGATATATTATGGGACTTTTTGCAGAATTCGTGAGGAATTAAGCATTAAGCGATCTCGAGTTTATCAGCTTGGTGCGTGTTCTTTCGGAGAGAATCAGTTCGTTGTAAGGTCTACCAATACGAGATCTATCTATACGCGGAGCCGTCAACGAGTGCGGAATCCTCGTTAACGGGTAGACGGAAACAACTCTCAACTACGAAACACGGAGACTATCAGAGGCTGAACGAACGACACACGAACGATCCTACGAACTGATTCTCTCCGAAAGAACACGCACAAAGCTGATAAACTCGAGATCGCTTAATGCTTAATTCCTCACGAATTCTGCAAAAAGTCCAATAATATCTTGAGTCTATCCCTAATTATAGACCCAGATTCGAGAGTGTCTTTGTGGACAGACTCGAATAGGGATCATGAGGAGCAGCGTAGAGATGAAGATGAAGAAGGCAATGATCCCGATGCACCTAATGAGAATGAGCCAGTAGATTTTCTTGCTGCTCAGGCTATACAAGTTCAGGGGGAGCCCAGTCAAGTTGAAGGAGAAATGGGTGAGGCAAGTTCATCGAAGCAGCCTACAGATTTTGAAATCAGTGAGATGATCGACGCTCTTATGGATCTCGATGATGATCCGATGGATGTAGGTTTTGACTATGACGATGAAGAGCTAGAAGAAGGTGAGTTTGTGCCAGAGGAGATAGTAGACTGGCAATCAGATGATGAAGTAGTTGCTGATGAGGATGATGAAGCCGACGAGATAGTCGTACAGCAGAATCCTATCACGGATACATACATGATAGATGGGAATAATATTGTCAACGTAGATGTAGTGAATGCTGCGTTGAATGCTCAGCCATCAACAGAAGAACCTGCTAGAGAGCTATCAAACGAAGAAAAACAAAAGTTATGGTTCAGGGCTGAACAGAAGGAGTTAGAGCTTAAGAAGACAATGAGAGTGCCGGGTACTGGGAAGCTGTCTGAGCGCATATTAAGCTGGTTCTTTGATAGAGAACTGCAGCTATTTGTAATTAAGAGGAAAGACGGGCTTCAGTACATGAGGCGAACTTTAAAAGCTTTCAACTCCCTGCCAAAGATCGAAATCACAGACCTAGCATGGAAAGATCTTATAAACATTGGCAATGATCCCTACGCGGACGTTATCGCAAGAATCATAAGAAAGGAGGGAAGATCAAGGAAATTTGAGCGACTGGGTCCAAGGGTCGGGAGAAGAGTAGAAGATCCGTCACGTATCGATCCTCTAACTGGACGACCTTGGATGAGGATTCACTATAAACCAGCTAGATGTCTTAGGAAGGTGCCTCTCAAGCCGATGCTACAGAATGTTTTGAAGAATCTACATTGGTGGTACGCTGACACTGAGACCGGGGAAGCGGTCATGGAAGATTTTGAAGAAAACGTTATTCTTAGAGTCTACGACCCTCTTCACCTGGTAAACCTCTCTAAAGATGATCTTCATATTTTGCATGCCTGTAAGATCTCTAGTGATGCACATATGGATAGTGAAGCTAGTAAATATGAAAATTTAGTCAAGGTATGTGTTGAGAAAGGTTTGTATGCTGGAAGTAGCTTGAATCAATAAATAAACAAAATTCTTAAGTCAAATGTGTGAATTATTAGAAGCTATCGTCAAAGGGGAGTCTGTTGGTACATCCTGTGTGACGATAGCAGTCTAAGTGATCCAACATTGTGGTTTAGCAAGTGTTTGTTATATATGTTTATATATGGTTGATATTTATTAGTGTTTGTATGTTTGAACTTGATGTAACGTATTACAAGAAGTTCAAACATAATGTACAAAGATAAAATCAATCATAAGGTAATAACATAAGTTTCAACACTTAGTTGTTTATATGAAATGCTAGATTCGAATTATTTAAGGCTTGACATTCGAATCTGTGATAGATTCGAATGTGGCCATAGATTCGAATGAGCCCAGATTCGAGAGTGTCTTTGTGGACAGACTCGAATGGGCCTTGGGCCAGATTCGAGTTTGGCCCATAACAGACTCGAATCAGGGTCTATAATTAGGGATAGACTCGAGATATTATTGGACTTTTTGCAGAATTCGTGAGGAATTAATCATTAAGCGATCTCGAGTTTATCAGCTTGGTGCGTGTTCTTTCGGAGAGAATCAATTTGTAGGATCGTTCGTGTGTCGTTCGTTCAGCCTCTGATAGTCTCCGTGTTTCGTAGTTGAGAGTTGTTTCCGTCTATCCATTAACGAGGATTCCGCACTCGTTGACGGCTCCGCGTCTAGATAGATCTCGTAGTGGTAGACCTTACAAGTTCACGTTTTTGATCGAAATCATTATTTTTCGTTGGAAAAATAGTGATTTAATCTGCAAAACGTCGAAAAATCAAAGTGTTAGCCGTTTTTCGAGTTTGCGGCGCTCAAATCTAATAGGGGTAATTAGGGTTATACTTAGTCTCGAGTCTAACCAAAATCCGCTCCTTTCGAGTCTGTTTCAGAGGGTTTCGAATCTACCTTGTTTCGAGTCTGTTGCTTCATTCGAATAGGATCTCGAGTCTAGTTAGTTTCGAGTTTAGTTCGAGTTTAGTTAGTTTCGAATAGTGGTTTCGAATCTGCTGGAAGTTCGAGTTTGTCTGACCTTCGAATCTGAGGATTTTCGAATCTGACCTAATTTCGAGTTTAATTGAATTCTAACACTTAATCGAATTTAATCCCAAATACATTGGAATCTGATTACATATGAATCTACCTAGATTCGAAAGAATTAATTCTCATTAGTTTCGAATTAAATTAATTAAGGTAAATTCAATTAGTTTCGAAAAGATGTCAAACCTTCAAAAATTCCTAGAAATGGACCACGAGGTCGGATAGGCAAACGCACCGCCAAAGCTGATGAAAGTCGAGGATTACTACTGGTGGAAAGATCGGTTTACCGATTTCGTCCGTTTTAATGACATGCGCATGTGGGTGTGCATCGACGAAGGGTATATTTGTCACACCCTGCTACCTCGGTTGGCAGCGAGACGTGACGAGTGCGGAAGCGTAACCATAATTATAACGAACGACCACTATATGGACGTTTTCGAAATATTACATCATTAAAATTTAAAATGTAATAATGTTTTACAGAATGAAAGGAATGAAGTTCGCGTAATACAGGGATTCTAATACATAATTAATGTGTCCAAAAATAATGCAGTCAAATCTCCGTTAGTTTCGAAATATGCATGCGACTCCATGAAATGCGGAAGCTTGAAAGTTGGTGTATCCGAAGGCACACTTGCCTTAATTACCTGAAAATACATACTAAAATACGTCAACAAAATTGTTGGTGAGTTCATAGGTTTACGCGAAAAGACCAGTTGTATGGACATATCAGATGAGTTGAATTTATAAAATCATAAATTCCATGAGATGTATTACATAAACCATCATGTCACCGAAGCTTAATTAGAATGAGTTTGCCCCGAGCAGTATTCCCAAAATACCGTGTGTTGAATATATATGCACCCGCAGTTAGCTAAACCACTAACCCGAGTGGGGGACATGACTCCCAATAGATCTATCCACAATATATTCGCGCTTGCAAACAATTGCAACTAACGCTTTCATGATATAGGGGCGGAGATTCTCATACGTAATACATAATAGAATCGAGAAGTTTTTGTGTCCATATAAAAACGAAGTATGTATATCATCCCAAAACATAATAATGTGAAAATGGGACTATGAAGACTCACCTTGTTGTTTTTGATGATGTTTTTGGATCTGAAGTTAAGCACTTGTTCGAATGTTTGAGACTCGTCCTAATATTTTTACGAGTTCGGGTCAATATCATCATAATACGTGTTTGAGTACTTTGTAATTGTTTTTATGTACTTGTGATGTATGAATAATTTTGTGGGGTTTTATACGTGAATATCGATTTATGTATATTTATTTCTAAGATGGTTTGCATGCATACATACTCACGTATATATGTATATATATATATATATATATATATATATATATATATATATATATATATATATATATATATATATATATATATATACGAAGATGCATACATATATATATACGAGCATGTGCATCATTACGAAAAGAGTATTCATATATTTTGCATGGAAAATTTTTACGAGTATTATGAAAAACCGAGTTGTAAATGAAAAGTATTATATTTTAGTAAATGTATTTAATTTTTCATGTTTTATAAATAAAGTAAATAAGAAAACTTACCAAAGTTGAAGAACACTTGAAATCTTTAAAGTTGGCCGATTTTCTTTCTTGGGAGAATATGTATGTTGGTGTGTTTTTGTGAAATGGGTTTGTCTTCTATTTATAGAAGAAAAAGGGTTATTAAAAATAATGATAAAGTAATTGAAATTTCAATGAAATGATGAGAAGAAAAAGTAAATCGGTTGAGTGTTGGGCAAAAAGGTGTGGCCGATTTTAATGAGTGTATGTTGCATGGTGTTTAATATTAAAATAATACAAAAGTACAAGCTAGTTGTCCTTTAAAGGACAACTTACTTTTTAGAGTGATAAGTAGTATGGGTTTTCATATTTTATATTAATAAAAGTACAAAAGTGTGCACGAAAAGGTGATAGTAATAATTTCTGATATATATATATATATATATATATATATATATATATATATATATATATATATATATATATATATATACATACTTAGAAAATTTTCTGGAATGTTAAACTCGATTCAAGTGTGAATCGAGTTTGTTGCAGTGTCAATCGAGTTTTATATCATTATACCCGAGTTTTATCACACTTTGATCGAGTTTTATGCCCTTGTCATTCGAGTTTCATATAGCTTTAGTCGAGTTTCATACAACATTGCCCGAGTTTCTTGCTTCTTTAATCGAGTTTCTTTGTTTAACTGTTCGAGTTTTATGTAGTTTTATTCGAGTTTTATGTTTCTTTGTTCGAGTTTCATCCCTTAGAAATCGAGATTTGTATCTTCATCATTCGAGTTTTATACTGCATCATCCGAGAAAATCTTTATTCGAGAAAATTTCTTTATTCGAGTTTATTCGAGTTTACACTTACATGATTCGAGTTTCATGTAATATCATTCGAGTTTATTTATTATATGATTCGAGATTCATATAACTTCATTCGAGTTTATTACTTCATTATTCGAGTTTTATATTAGTTTAATTTTTGAGTTTCATACCTTATTTTTAGGCCAGTTGTTACAGTCTCCCCCTGTTGAAGGAATTTCGTCCCGAAATTAGCTCGTGTTCTCCTCTGCTTGGACTTTTGAGAACAGCTGGGGGTACTTCTCTCGGAATTGATCTTCGCGTTCCCAAGTAAACTCAGGACCTCGTTTAGAGTTCCATCGGACCTTTATTATTGGAATTCGACTGTGCTTGAGCTTCTTGACTTCTCGGTCCATTATTTCCACCGGTTGCTCAATGAAATTCAATTTATCGTCTATCTCCAGCTCGTCCATGGGTATTACGAGTGATTCATCAGCCAGACATTTCTTAAGATTGGATACGTGGAAGGTATTATGAACTTTACTAAGCTCTGGGGGTAGATCGAGTCGGTAAGCTACCGGGCCAATTCTTCCGGTGATTTTGAATGGTCCGATATAACGAGGATTGAGTTTCCCTCGTTTTCCAAAACGGATTACGCCTTTCCAAGGCGAGACTTTCAGCATCACTCGATCTCCCTCTTGGAATTCCAAATCCTTCCGTCGGATGTCTGCATAACTCTTCTGTCGATCCCGCGCAATCTTCAATCGGTTCCGAATCTGGGCTATCTTCTCTGTAGTTTCCTGGATGATCTCAGGTCCAGTAATCTGACTATCCCCTACTTCGGCCCAACAAAGAGGTGATCGACACTTTCGTCCATAGAGTGCCTCGAATGGGGCGGTCTTAATGCTCGAGTGATAACTGTTGTTATAAGAAAACTCAACTAATGGCAGGTGGCTGTCCCAACTTTTTCCAAAATCGATGACACATGCCCTTAGCATATCTTCCAATGTTTGAATCGTTCTTTCGCTCTGACCGTCCGTTTGTGGGTGATAGGCTGTACTCATGTCTAAACGCGTTCCTAGAGCTTCTTGCAATGATTGCCAGAACCTTGACGTAAATTTGCTGTCTCTGTCTGATATAATGGATACTGGCACCCCATGCCTTGAGACAACCTCCTTAAGATAGGTTCGTGTTAACTTATCCATCTTGTCAGTCTCCTTGATTGGCAGGAAGTGTGCGGTCTTGGTCAGCCGATCCACGATCACCCAGATGGTGTCATAACCTCCAGAAGTCTTTGGCAACTTGGTGATAAAATCCATGGTGATATTTTCCCACTTCCATTGGGGTATCTCTGGCTGGACTAGCAATCCTGACGGCCTTTGATGCTCAGCCTTAACTTTTAAACACGTTAAGCACTTGCTGACATAAGTAGCAATGTCAGCCTTCATGTTTGGCCACCAGTATGATCCCTTCAAATCGTGATACATCTTGTCCGACCCTGGATGAATAGCATATCTTGTTTTGTGCCCTTCATCCATGACCAGTTTCCTTATGCCTCCAATTTTCGGTAACCAAATTCTGCCCATGAAGTATCGGCATCCATCTGACTTAATTTCAAACTGCTTATCCATGCCTCTCAACGCTTCATTCAGCAGATTATCCTCCTTGACTGCCTCTTCTTGTGCTTCTCGGATTTGAGAGTTTAGGTTTGACTGTATAGTCATGACCAAAGCTCGGACTTTCAATGGCTTAACCCGTTCCTTTCGGCTTAGGGCGTCAGCTACGACATTTGCTTTTCCTGGATGGTAGCGAATCTCGCAGTCATAGTCGCTAAGAAGTTCCACCCAACGTCGTTGCCTCATATTTAACTCTTTCTGATTCAGAATATGCTGGAGGCTTTTATGGTCCGTGAACACCGTGCACTTGGTTCCATACAAATAGTGCCTCCATATTTTGAGAGCAAACACCACTGCTCCCAGTTCCAGGTCATGAGTCGTATAGTTTATCTCGTGAATCTTGAGTTGTCGTGATGCGTAAGCGATGACCTTGTCTTTTTGCATGAGCACACAACCTAATCCGTTGTGCGAGGCATCACAATAGACTACAAAATTTTCAGTCCCTTCGGGTAGGGATAGAATTGGTGCACTACACAACCTCTGCTTAAGCAGCTGAAACGCCTTTTCCTGCTCTTCACCCCAGACGTATTTCACATCCTTACGGGTCAACTCCGTTAAGGAACCTGCTATCTTCGAGAAGTTCTCAATGAATCGCCTATAATAACCGGCAAGTCCTAGAAATTGGCGGACTTCTGTGGGGGTTCTAGGGATTGCCCAGTTCTTTATGGCCTCGATCTTTGATGGGTCAACCTGAATTCCCTGACTGTTGATCACATGCCCAAGGAATTTTACTTCTCGCAACCAAAATTCACATTTTGAAAATTTGGCGTATAGCTGCTCTTTCTCTAACAACTCCAAGATCAACTTGAGATGTTGTTCATGCTCTTCTTTACTTCTGGAATAGATTAGGATATCGTCTATGAACACTATTACAAATTTATCCAGATATGGTTTATACACCCGATTCATGAGGTCCATAAATACGGCTGATGCGTTGGTTAAACCGAATGGCATCACCTGGAATTCGTAATGCCCATAACGAGTTCTGAATGCCGTCTTGGGGATATCTTCTTCCCGAACTTTTACTTGGTGGTAACCGGAGCGCAGATCGATCTTTGAGTAGAAGCTAGATCCCTGAAGCTGATCGAACAGGTCATCAATCCTAGGGAGAGGGTAGCGGTTCTTTACCGTTAACTTGTTTAGCTCTCGGTAGTCTATGCACATTCGGAAGGATCCGTCTTTCTTTTTAACGAACAAAACCGGAGCTCCCCAAGGTGAGGAACTTGGTCGAATGAATCCTTTATCCATCAATTCTTGCAATTGACTGGATAGTTCTTGCAGCTTAGAAGGTGCGAGCCTATATGGGGCTCTTGCGACCGGTGCAGCTCCTGGCACCAAATCGATTTGAAATTCTACTTGCCTAGCTGGAGGAAGCCCAGACAAGTCTTCCGGGAATACCTTCGGGTAGTCACGTACTACTGGAATATCTTCAAGTCGTTTTTCCTTCGACTCTTTTTCTACGATCTGGACCAACACTGCATGACACCCCTTTCTAAGACATTTTAATGTTCTTAGGCCGGATATGACATTTAATTGTCGGTTCTTCTTTTCCCCTTGGACCGTGAGGACTTTCTTCTTACTGAGTGGTATTCGCACCACTTTCTTACCACACAAAATCTCAGCCTGGTTATGTGACAACCAGTCCATACCAATCACCACATCAAAACTTCCGAGTTCTATAGGCATTAAGTCTATCTTAAAGGAGTGATCTGCTAGCTTTAGTGTGCATTCCTTAATGATACTACTTGCCTTTATTATTTTGCCATCCGCCAGTTCTATCGTATATGAGTTGTCTAAGGGAAGAGTAGAAACATTCAACTGCTGGCTAAACTTATCAGATATAAAGCTCCTATCAGCCCCAGTATCAAAGAGTACGTAAGCGTAAATATCGTTTAGGAGAAACGTACCTGATACCACGTGGGGGTCCTGACGAGCGTCTCCTGCTCCCAACACAAATGCTCTCCCCTGAGCTCCTCCTTCGTTCCTCAATTTCGAACACTCACTCTTGACGTGTCCCATTGCGCCACATTCGAAACAGCCCCTCGGGTTGCTACCACTGGCACCCGGGGCTCCGGATCTACAATCTTTGGCTATATGGCCCATACGTTTGCATTTTCCGCATTGGGTTGGACAGGGGCCAGGGTTGTGGTGGAAGGTGCATTTGGTGCAGAAAGGCTTGGTACCGGTATAGCCTCTCTTTGGCTCAACTCCTGCTACATAGGCTTTAACGATCTCGGGCTTCTTGGACTGTGAACCTGCGTTCCTTCCGGTCTTTTCTTCCCACTTTCTCTTGTTTTCCCCGGCTTTGGCTTCGTTTCTCCGGGATACCTGGTCCATAAGATTGTTGGCCATTCTGATGGCGTCCTGTATGGTGGAGGGGTTGGAAGCTGTAACGTTTCCTTGTATTTGGGGAGCGAGTCCCCAAATATAGCGTTCGATCTTCTTGTATTCCGGAGTTACCATTTGCGGACATAGGATACTTAGTTCATGGAACCGGTTGGTATATCCTGCAATGTCCGTTCCTTTCATTGATAAGCTCCAGAACTCTGATTCCATTTTCTGGAGTTCGTTTCTCGGACAGTATTCGTCCGTCATCATCTGTTTTAACGTGGACCATGTGAGCTGGTAGGCTTCGTCAATACCTACAGACTGGACGTAGGAGTTCCACCATGTGAGAGCGCTATCTTGCAAGGTGTGAGTAGCAAATTTCACCTTGTCTCCTTCAGCGCACCCGCTGACACGATACACGGATTCTAACTTTTCGAACCAACGGATCAAACCGACTGCTCCTTCGGTTCCATTGAAATACCGGGGTTTGCAACTTAAAAACCCTTTGATCCCACAACCTTTCATGTGAGTTTCAGTTCCTCCCGTGGTGCGACTGGCACCACCATCCCCATTGGCTGTGCTATTCCGGTTTGCCTCGTAGGTAGCTATGGCAGCAGCCACCCTTTGTGCAACAAGCTCTTCAATGTCAGCGGCATTCATTGCTCGTTTTGGCGGCATTATCTTGAAGTTTAAAGAAAATCATAGTGTAAGGAGTTGAATCTTAAAGATGCAGCACAATACTATAATCATCAAGCACAATTTCATTAATCATTCGAAATTTTTCTTACATTAGGGGCGGGTATTACCCGAAAATTTTATCCTATGCTATTACATAATATTTTTCCTACTAATACAAAGGAAATGGAAAAGTACTAGGTGTGGGAGTGATCAGGGGTCTCTCCCTTTTCCATCGCATTGAGGCGCTGCGTCAGCTCCTCGATCCGGGCTTGGCTCTCGGCTAGTTGCTGCCGGAGATCATTCAGTCCGTCCTGCTGTATAGCAAGGGCGTGCTGGTTGGCCCAATATATGTTGGAGTTTTGCAACTCCTCCCGCTCTAAACGAGCGGTCATCTCCCCGATGTCCAGGTTAAGTGACCGAATCTGGTGGTCATGCCTGGTAGACCTTGCAATCAAAAGTGGTATGGTCTGATCAGCAGGCTCTCGGGTGAGCGATGAGACAGGCGCGGAGGATGGTCCTCCGATCTTGAAGTTTGGAGGAACTCCCTCCATCTGCCTCCATTCGCGGAGGGTCTCCGGTATCCAGGTCCATCGCCGGGCGTCTACCCGTCGGTGTGGTGTCGGGGGATTGGGCTGGGGAGTCGGAACAGGAATAGTCTCCCTTCTTGGTAGGTTTACCCGCTTCCGGGGTGTGTACAGCATCTTTGGGCCGTTAGGATAAGGCCTATATGGCTTATATGATGGTTCGGCCGGGTGATATGGGACGCGAGCGGGGACCGTCGGTGGTGAAGGATCCTCTTCCTCCATCGGTTCTTCTTCGGATTCCTCCATCGGATCTTCCGACGGGTCCTCCTCCTCCGAGGTTTCTTCATCTGGAAAGACTTCTTGTGGCCGTGGGACTTGCGGGAGTGTATTCCTCCTCTGAGTCAGATAGAATGATAGTTTCTGGATGGTTCATAGTTTCTGCTAACAAGGTTCATTTGTAATCTTTTAGTTAGTTACAAAAACATTCTTAAAATCAGCAAATTTTATGTGCAGTTATAGTCTAGGGTACTAATGCAACCTAGTTCACTATAACTATGGCTTTGATACCAATCTGTCACACCCTGCTACCTCGGTTGGCAGCGAGACGTGACGAGTGCGGAAGCGTAACCATAATTATAACGAACGACCACTATATGGACGTTTTCGAAATATTACATCATTAAAATTTAAAAATGTAATAATGTTTTACAAGATGAAAGGAAATGAAGTTCGCGTAATACAGAGATTCTAATACATAATTAATGCGTCCAAAAATAATGCAGTCAAATCTCCTTTAGTTTCGAAATATGAATGCGACTCCATGAAATGCGGAAGCTTGAAAGTTAGTGTATTCGAAGGCATACTTGCCTTAATTACCTGAAAATACATACTAAAATACGTCAACAAAAATTGTTGGTGAGTTCATAGGTTTACGCGAAAAGACCAGTTGTATGGACATATCAGATGAGTTGAATCTATAAAATCATAAATTCCATGAGATGTATTACATAAACCATCATGTCACCGAAGCTTAATTAGAATGAGTTTGCCCCGAGCAGTATTCCCAAAATACCGTGTGTTGAATATATATGCACCCGCAGTTAGCTAAACCACTAACCCGAGTGGGGGACATGACTCCCAATAGATCTATCCACAATATATTCGCGCTTGCAAACAATTGCAACTAACGCTTTCATGATATAGGGGCGGAGATTCTCATACGTAATACATAATAGAATCGAGAAGTTTTTGTGTCCATATAAAAACGAAGTATGTATATCATCCCAAAACATAATAATGTGAAAATGGGACTATGAAGACTCACCTTGTTGTTTTTGATGATGTTTTTGGATCTGAAGTTAAGCACTTGTTCGAATGTTTGAGACTCGTCCTAATATTTTTACGAGTTCGGGTCAATATCATCATAATACGTGTTTGAGTACTTTGTAATTGTTTTTATGTACTTGTGATGTATGAATAATTTTGTGGGGTTTTATACGTGAATATCGATTTATGTATATTTATTTCTAAGATGGTTTGCATGCATACATACTCACGTATATATGTATATATATATATATATATATATATATATATATATATATATATATATATATATATATATATATATATATATATATACGAAGATGCATACATATATATATACGAGCATGTGCATCATTACGAAAAGAGTATTCATATATTTTGCATGGAAAATTTTTACGAGTATTATGAAAAACCGAGTTGTAAATGAAAAGTATTATATTTTAGTAAATGTATTTAATTTTTCATGTTTTATAAATAAAGTAAATAAGAAAACTTACCAAAGTTGAAGAATACTTGAAATCTTTAAAGTTGGCCGATTTTCTTTCTTGGGAGAATATGTATGTTGGTGTGTTTTTGTGAAATGAGTTTGTCTTCTATTTATAGAAGAAAAAGGGTTATTAAAAATAATGATAAAGTAATTGAAATTTCAATGAAATGATGAGAAGAAAAAGTAAATCGGTTGACTGTTGGGCAAAAAGATGTGGCCGATTTTAATGAGTGTATGTTGCATGGTGTTTAATATTAAAATAATACAAAAGTACAAGCTAGTTGTCCATTAAAGGACAACTTACTTTTTAGAGTGATAAGTAATATGGGTTTTCATATTTTATATTAATAAAAGTACAAAAGTGTGCACGAAAAGGTGATAGTAATAATTTCTGATATATATATATATATACATACTTAGAAAATTTTCTGGAATGTTAAACTCGATTCAAGTGTGAATCGAGTTTGTTGCAGTGTCAATCGAGTTTTATATCATTATACCCGAGTTTTATCACACTTTGATCGAGTTTTATGCCCTTATCATTCGAGTTTCATATAGCTTTAGTCGAGTTTCATACAACATTGCCCGAGTTTCTTGCTTCTTTAATCGAGTTTCTTTGTTTGTCTGTTCGAGTTTTATGTAGTTTTATTCGAGTTTTATGTTTCTTTGTTCGGGTTTCATCCCTTAGAAGTCGAGATTTGTATCTTCATCATTCGAGTTTTATACTGCTTCATCCGAGAAAATTGCTTCATTATTCGAGTTTACACTTACATGATTCGAGTTTCATGTAATATCATTCGAGTTTATTAACTATATGATTCGAGATTCATATAACTTCATTCGAGTTTATTACCTCATTATTCGAGTTTTATAATAGTTTAATTTTCGAGTTTCATACCTTATTTTTAGTCCAGTTGTTACAATATTCCACCAGTGTCCGAAGTAGAAGGCCGTCAGAAAGTCTTGTCATACCAAATGATGAAGGAGGATGACAAGAAATTGTGTGAGGCTGAAAACAAAGCTTTCTCCCTGATCCGCATGGCTTTGCCTCAGGATATACTGCACACATTTAGGACTCAGAAGACGTCAAAAGAACTTTGGGAGTCGCTAGAGAAAAGGTGTGAGGGTAATCCTAGGGTTCGTAGAAAACGTACTGAGCTGTTAAAACAACAGTTTGCAATTTTCAAGGCGATCAAGGATGAACAGCTGGATGATATCATCACCCAGTTCTATCATCTGTTGACGGAACTGGAAAGCCACGGGATTGAGTTTACTGATACTGACAAGAACAACAAGCTTCTTGATGCCTTACCAGCCAAATGGGCTATGTATGTGGCAATGATCAAGCTGAACGAGGACAAGTATTATTCTCAATCTCTGGATGATATTGTGGGAACGTTGCGGGCATATCACTTCGAGCTACTGAAGGCCGAGACTGATTACGAACAAGTCCAGAATCCAGCGATGTATTTTGGGAAGACATCAAAACCTTCAGTGACAGCCGAACCGAAGACTGCTACAGCGTTTTTCACCGGAGAAACGTCGTCACCAGCAGAGACTGATGACTCATTAAATCACGCGTTCTTAGGATTAGGAAGATCGGAAGAACCGCAACCTCAAGTACAACAACCATCTCCATCTCAGAGCTATTCGAAGATGCCAATGAGCGCACAATCTGCGGAAGAACATTTGAATCTGCTTGCTTCTTTTGTGGCCGCATACGGAAATTGTGTTCAAGGGAAGATTAACGATCCTGCTCTCTGGGACGAAGACTACGATCAGGTCGACCCTGATGATCTTGAGGAAATGGATCTTAAATGGCAACTGGCCATGGTAACCCAGAGGGTTAAGAGATTTATTAAGAGAACTGGGAGGAATCTGCAGATGAATAACAAGGGGATAGGATTTGATAAGTCCAAGGTAAAATGCTACAACTGTCAAGGACTGGGACACTTCGCCAGGGAGTGTCAGAGACCGAAAGTGGAATCATACCAAGGGCAGAGTCAGCATCAGGGACAGTTCCAAAATCAGTCCCAACAACGATACCTTCCAAGTTCTTCATCTGGACAAGCCAATCTAGCGGGTCTACTCTCCAATGTCACTTCAGACAGACAGCTAGACGGTACGTATGACTGGAGCTCACACCCTGAGTCGAATGCTAGAGCTTTCATGGCTGAAGTCACAGAAATGGGGTGTGATGGGGACGAGCAGACCACACGAGACAGCAGTCCGATGTGGGTAGAGAAGGCGAATGATCAGACAGTGTTGGAGTTTGCTGCTCAGATGGCCAACGTGGAATCTGATAACTCAAAGGTTAGTCTGACTTATTCTCTATTTCGTGAATTATGTGCTTTGTGTGTTAATTCTAACGATAGGTTAAATCTAGTCCTAGAATCACATAAAACCATATCTGCTCAAAATGAGAGCTTAAAAATTGAAAATGCTAGCCTAAACGATATCAAGCAAGATCTTAAAGAAAAGCTTAAGGCTGATGCTCAAGACGTCATAGTTCTAAAAGACAAACTCAGTGAGCAGTGTGTTAGGATAGAGCTTATGTATGAGCACGTAGAGGCCTTGACCAAAAGTCTTAAAGACAAGGACATAGAGCTAGCTGAAACAAAGGTTAAGGTAGCAGAGGCGAATAGCAAGTTGGAAAAGTTTAGGAATTCAAGCCTAAACCTAGGGAAAGTTTTAGATGCCCAAAGACAATCTAAGAAGCCCGTAGGTCTAGGATTTCACGAAATTCCTCCACCTTTCAATGCAAACTATGTGCCTCAGCCTCAGGAGAAAACTGACAAGTCAGTAGACTTAGAGGACCTACCTACACCGACACTAGAGCCTATAGTGGAAAATACACCTAAGGTGGCTGACTCAACCGTCAAGGTTAAGAAAGTCAAATTTGTGTCTTCCTCCAGTGAAACACCTGCAGGAAAACAGAAAATTGCTTGGGCTGATCAGGTCGATGAGCCAGACACCGTAGATGTACCAAAGGAAATAGACACTAGTGAGACACCTAGATCTAAGGGAACACACAAAAAGTCCATAGATAAGATGTCTTGCTTTAGATGTCACGAGAAGGGGCATGTTGCTTCTCACTGTCCGCTTAGGAAAGCCTATGTTACACCTAAGACAGTGAACCCAACACCTGTTAAGCCCTCAACCAGTGTGGCGAGCACCAGCAGTTCTCAAAGTACCGAGAAAGCTGTGCAGGCCGCACCCAAACAAGTTGTGAAAAACACACCGGTTAAGGTTGGACCAAAGGAAGTGATTACGACAAATTCACCGAATCGTGTCATTAATCAATCTAGGTCAGCACCACAACAAGTCTATAGGAGCACAACACCTAGCAGGTCACACACTCCAGTTAGGTCTCATACTCCAGTTAGACAGTATGCACCGGTAAGAGCTCAGGGATCACAGTCCGAAATGCCATATAATAGGAATTATTCTAGAGCTCCACAACAAATGCCTACTCCAAGGCAAAGAGTGAACTTAAATCACTCGGCACCACAACAGACTCCAGTTCAAAGACCCAAGTCACCTGAAAGGAGAGATGGGTATTTGCAAGAGTTCAAGTATGTGGACGAGAATGGTATTACCAAGTCAGTCATGGCTTGGGTTCCCCGTGATAACTAACCTATTTTCTTTCATGTGCAGGAGATTACCACAGGTCCTAACAACAAGTGGTTCGTCGACAGTGGATGCTCCAGGCACATGACGGGGGAAAGAGGTCTACTTACAGACTTTAAGGGTGGGAATCGGGGATTCGTATCATTCGCGGGTAACAAAGGTGGAAATATCACGGGTACCGGAGTGGTCACTAATGGGACAATCAGTTTGGACCAAGTTTATCATGTTGATAAACTAGTTCACAATCTCATTAGTGTATCTCAAATCTGTGATAAGAAGAACTCAGTGTTATTTACTGACACTGAGGCGTTAGTGCTAAAGCCGGGATTCAAAATTCCTGAAGAATGGGTTTTGATGAGGGCGCCAAGGAAGAACGACTTGTACATGCTGGATATGAACAAGCCGGAGAGTTCGATGGGGCCAATCTGTCTATTATCCAAAGCTTCGGAGACGGAATCCGTACTGTGGCATAGACGCATGGCTCACCTGCACCTAAGGAAAATGAACTACATAACGAAGAATGGACTGGTGCAGGGTGTGCCTATGAAGAGCTTTCAGTTCGAGGACAAGTGTCTACCGTGCATGAAGGGCAAGTAACATAAGAAGACACACAAGTCCAAGAAGCAGAACTCGATATCCTCAACATTCGATTTGTTGCATATGGACCTTTTCGGACCTATCAACAAAAGGAGTATAGGAGGTAGTTGGTTTTGTTTAGTTATCACTGACGATTACTCACGTTTTTCTTGGGTTTTCTTTTTAGGTACAAAGGACGAGACGGCTTCCAAGCTTATCGGGTTCTTAGACCAAGTGGAGAACTCCTACGGAACAAGGGTTAAAAATATTCGTAGTGATAATGGGACTGAATTCAAAAACACTGTAATTGGTGTATATTGCCTATCAAAGGGCATAGTGCATCAATTCAGTGCACCATATGAACCTCAACAAAATGGGGTGGCCGAACGTAAAAATAGAACATTGATTGAGGCCGCAAGGACTATGCTTTCGGATTCAAAGCTTCCTACCATGTTTTGGGGGGAGGCAGTGAATACCGCGTGCCATATTTTAAACCGAGTCCTTACAGTCAAATCATTGAACAAAACATGCTATGAAATTTTGAATAAACGGCCACCTAACTTAACTGGATTCGAACTGTTTGGGATACCATGCACTTTATTGCGTACAAAACATCAACCGAAGTTTGGTGAAAAGGCTGACGAAGGATACTTCCTAGGTTACGTGCCGAACTCACCAAACAAACGGGTGTTTAACAAAACAAATGGTACTGTGGAGATTGTGTATAATATTGAAGTCACAAGTTATACACATGAACCCCAAACTGGTCCAGAATGGTTATTTGACTATGATAAACTATTTGAGTCATTTAACATTCCATTGGATGATACTGCAGGTACAATCGAAAAAGACATGGCGACGTTGCACCTAAATGACGATGGCCACATCTTTCCGAGGACTACGTTTGAATCCACATCCGAACCTACTGCGACTGTAGATGGGTCTCCAGAAGTTGCTGATCCAGAAGAACCTACCACTGAGAATCAGACTCAAGCATCAAGTTCCAACTCTGAGGAAAACGTCCATGAGGAGGAAAATGTAGAAGCTGAGCCTGTTCCCCCATTAGGTGAAATAGGATCTAACTTAGGAGATAATCTAAGGGTTGATGAGATAGAGACCTCTAGGATTAACAAGAACCATCCATTAGAAAGCATCATAGGAAATCCTAACGAGGGTGTGAGGACTAGGAGTAGTGTAAATAACAACACAGTGTTGTTGTCGATGATAAACGACTCCGAGGCATATCACACATGTCTCTATTCATGCTTCATATCGCAAGTAGAGCCTAAGAATGTGCAAATGGCACTTAAGGATAACTCCTGGGTTGAAGCGATGCAGGAAGAACTTTCGCAATTTAGGAAACTAGAAGTGTGGGAGTTAGTTCCATTACCTCGAGGGGAAGTTGCCATAGGAACCAAATGGGTTTTTAAGTGCAAAAGGGACGATCGGGGTATAGTCACGCGCAACAAGTCTAGATTAGTTGTAAAGGGTTTCAACCAAGAGGAGGGAATCGATTACAACGAGGTTTTTGCACCAGTAGCAAGGCTAGAAGCCATTAGGTTGTTTTTAGCCTTTGCCTCCTTCAAGGGCTTTAAGGTATATCAATTAGATGTTAAGAGTGCTTTCCTGTATGGGAAAGTGAAGGAGTTGGTGTATGTAGAACAACCGCCCGGATTTATAGATCCAAAGTATCCTGATAGAGTATATCGTTTAGATAAGGCTCTATACGGATTGCGTCAGGCACCTAGGGCGTGGTATGAGACTCTATCCAACCATCTGTTAGATAACGGTTTTGAAAGGGGTAGGATAGATAGTACTCTCTTTGTTAAGAGGAAGGGAGAACACTTTATCTTGGTACAAGTGTACGTCGATGATATCATCTTTGGATCATCAGACGAACAGATGTGCAAAGATTTCGAGAAGGTAATGAAGTCTAAGTTCGAGATGAGTGCTATGGGAGAATTAAATTTCTTTTTAGGGTTACAAGTTGACCAGAAGAAGGAAGGGATGTTTATCCATCAGACTAAGTATGTCTATGACATATTAGAACGTTTCGGGATGGAAGGAACAAAGTTGACTGCCCATTTCAGCACGCCGATTCAAGTGAATCATAATCTCGGACCGGGTACCGAAAGTGATACCGATGTGGATCCGACTTTATATCGGGCCATGATTGGGTCACTTATGTATTTAACTGCTTCAAGACCTGATATTATGTTTGCTGTTTGTATTTGTGCTAGGTTTCAAGCGAATCCGAAGGAGATGCATATGAAGGCTGTGAAGCGGATTCTACGATACCTCAAGTCGAAACCGAAGCTGGGACTTTGGTATCACGCGGAGGGAGATCTAGAGTTGGAGGCGTTCACGGATTCTGACTACGGAGGATGCAACTTGACGCGCAAATCAACAACTGGAGGTTGTCAGTTCCTAGGAGGGAGATTGGTATCCTGGCAATGCAAGAAACAAACATCGGTAGCCGTTTCAACGTGCGAGGCCGAGTATGTTGCTGCTGGTAGTTGCTGCTCACAGGTTCTGTGGATACAACAACAATTGCGGGATTACGGTTTGGCTTACACTCAAACTCCAATTAGGATAGACCATCAATCTACAATTGCTATAACAAATAATCCAGTTAAACACAACAAAACAAAGCACATAAACATTAGGCATCATTTTATTCGTATGCTGAAAAGAATTTAATCAAATTGGTTAAAAAGTGCAACAGAAGATAAGTTAATGCGATTTATTTTACCAAAGCATTTGAGTAATCACGGTTTGAGTATTTAATTCAACTGAATGGAATGCGCAACCCAGAGTAAATTGACCTAAGTAGTAGTAGTTTATTTTTCTTTATAGTCGTAGTATTTCTTTCTTTAAAGTAGTCTGCTAATTTAGGAAAGTTTCTACTTTTAGTAAGTTTTTATTTTTAGTAAGTTTCTGTTAGGCACAAAAAGGCCTCAGTCAAACCTGTTCTACATCTGAGGGGGAGATTTATAATCAAACCTGTTGATGCATTTGAAGGTTGAATTTAAGGCCTGTTATATGCCTTATTGAAACCTGAAAATGATTTGCAATATCAGTCTAAAGCTGTTCTATATGTTGCATGTGTTGCAACTAAGACAGTTTGTCCAAGCTGCTCTGTCTGCTGAACAGGCTGGACATAAACTGTCTACGCTGCTCTACACTGTTGAGCAGCTCGGGCATTTTTAAAGTGTTCTGTTCTTTGTGAACAGAACCTGTTCTTTGTGAACAGGCTAAACACTTTATGGAATTTGTTTCCAAGTCATCATGTATTGTTTTTGACTACAAGATCAGTTTACAAAGTCGAAGACAAAGTGGAAAACAGAAATGCTCAGCCTGCCCACGCTGTTCTGTAACATGAAGACAAAAGGTTATTGAAAAAGGGACAGACACTTTTTCTTATATCAAAATAGGCCTTACAAGGAAAGAAAGCAAAGTTGACATTCCTAAATTAGTTAAAGGCAATGCAACGATTAGACAAAGTAAAAAAGAAGCAAGTTCTGCACATGTGAAGACAAGTCTGCGTTTCAGAAAAGTTGCAGAAAAGGTTATGTTGTCTTTTCAACAAGACTTCTCCCTTTTTCATTCCGTCCAATGAAGATGTCTCTTAGATCCATCTAAGTGAGTATAAAGGAAGCTTTCTAAGGACAAACCTCACCCGTTACTGTCTCTGCATTAAGTCCCTTTTGTGCTGTATTTGGACGACATGAGTTTCCAGTTTCCCTAAGCTTTAGCCATTGGCTATAAGGTACCTTAACCCTGATAGCCAATCATTCCTTGGTAGTCTTGATGGGTTTGGATCGACTGACCAACAGCCGTTGTGAACACAGTCAGCATAGCCTAGTGACCAGTTTGCCACATTTGAACGCACCTAAGCTTTGGATTTGTCAATGCCTTCTTTGATTTCCCACACCACGTCACCTCGAACTTTCCTTGTAGCTGTTTTCTTCACAACACCGTTTTTCTCTGTTGAACTGTTCTGACAAAAGCACTGCTATCAATTTGCTCGATCATCTTAGTTCAGCAAGATCTGCAGAATCTTCCTTCGTCTGAACCTCCCGCCTTTTCATCATCCTGTTATCAGGTTGACAATGAAGCAATCACTCACGATTTAAAGGTGCTGTCACACTTGAGCGCACAAAGGCGACATCTTCCTGGGAAATTCCAACGGCATAGTTTGATTGTGTTGCCGACTAGTTCATAATGCATACAGATCCATAAGATTGACACAGTATCATACGTCTGATAGTCCGCAGTTCTCTTAGGATGTGCGTGAAAAGTAGTCGCACCTGCGTCAGGTAAAATGTCCTCGGAAAGTTATTCACCAGCGCAGTAAGACGATCCGTGGTGACACCCAACAGCTTTGAGATAAATACACTACACCAGTAACTCTCGCGTCAGAATTCTGAACGTAAACCTGCCGTTTCAATGAGTCTTCCTGTAGCAAAGAAGAGTCTCATACTGTCTATAACAAGTTGTTGATCTGGTTGTCCAGTGCTGATTGTGGGTCATCATAGACGGTACAAACAAAGTATCCACATCTCCTTTGCTGTCTTCACTTTGTCTGCAACCTGCTTGAACACATCATCATGTGGAGAGAAATGACCAGGTGTTTCTGGCCTTTGCACCAGAGCCCACCAATCTCTTCTGTTCATCAGACCCTTATAGCTTTTGCTTTCTCAAAGTCCTGATTTCAAGGAGCAGCTCCTTCAACCGCTGGAGTTATGGTAGTAACAGAGGTTGGCACATAGGGACCCCTCCATCACTATCTCTGGCAGTTGTACATCCAGGTTCTCTAAATAGAGCATTCCTTCTGCACTTCAACCAGAGAAGTTTGTGATGATTAAATTTTGGAGGTTTGCCCATAGAGTCCATTGTCATAGTAAGAAAATTTGCAGCACTGTTGTCCATGGGAAACTTGGGAGAATGAGAGATCTAGAATGACACCACACTCTAAACTGCTCTGATACCAGTTGTAGGTCCCGAGAGGTTCCCAAAGTATATTAGTTATATGCTGTAGAGGGGGGGTGATACAGCAATTTAAAAACTCACACACTCTTTTCTCATGTTTGTATGTATTATCAACAAATTTGTAATTAAAACAAGCTTGAATGCGGATAGTTCAAGCTGAGATGACAGATACAACAGTATGCTTACTAGTCTAAGACAAACTCACAAACTAGAATACCATGAATACACTCACTAAGAGCACTCACTGTGGTTACAAACTTAAGGGAACACTTTTGTAAAACAGCTTAGACACACAGATGCTGGTTTACACAGAGGCTGCATGTCATGCAAATCACACTTGTCACGTTCACTCAGGTTTTCAGCACTTACGCTGCTGACGCACCTTCTC
>JAANYP010003326.1:45075-99454 GCA_020465985.1 Centrapalus pauciflorus | reverse complement strand
ATGGCATCACCTGGAATTCGTAATGTCCATAACGAGTTCTGAATGCCGTCTTGGGGATATCTTCTTCCCGAACTTTTACTTGATGATAACCGGAGCGCAGATCAATCTTTGAGTAGAAGCTAGATCCCTGTAACTGGTCGAACAGGTCATCAATCCTAGGGAGAGGGTAGCGGTTCTTTACCGTTAACTTGTTTAGCTCTCGGTAGTCTATGCACATTCGGAAGGATCCGTCTTTCTTTTTAACGAACAAAACCGGAGCTCCCCAAGGTGAGGAACTTGGTCGAATGAATCCTTTATCCATCAATTCTTGCAATTGACTGGATAGTTCTTGCATCTCAGAAGGTGCGAGCCTATATGGGGCTCTTGCGACCGGTGCAGCTCCTGGCACTAAGTCGATTTGAAATTCAACTTGCCTAGCTGGAGGAAGCCCAGGCAAGTCTTCCGGGAATACCTTCGGGTAGTCACGTACTACTGGAATATCTTCAAGTCGTTTTTCCTTCGACTCTTTTTCTACGATCTGGACCAGCACTGCATGACAACCCTTCCTAAGACATTTTAATGTTCTTAGGCCGGATATGACATTCAATTGTCGGTTCTTCTTTTCCCCTTGGACCGTGAGGACTTTCTTCTTACTGAGTGGTATTCGCACCACTTTCTTACCACACAAAATCTCAGCCTGGTTATGTGACAACCAGTCCATACCAATCACCACATCAAAACTTCCGAGTTCTATAGGCATTAAGTCTATCTTAAAGGAGTGATCTGCTAGCTTTAGCGTGCATTCCTTAATGATACTACTTGCCTTTATTATTTTGCCATCCGCCAGTTCTATTGTATATGAGTTGTCTAAGGGAAGAGTAGAACATTCAACTGCTGGCTAAACTTATCAGATATAAAGCTCCTATCAGCCCCAGTATCAAAGAGTACGTAAGCGTAAATATCGTTTAGGAGAAACGTACCTGATACCACGTGGGGGTCCGGACGAGCGTCTCCTGCTCCCAACACAAATGCTCTCCCATGAGCTCCTCCTTCGTTCCTCAATTTCGGACATTCACTCTTGATGTGTCCAGTTGCGCCACATTCGAAACAGCCCCTCGGGTTGCTACCACTGGCACCCGGGGCTCCGGATCTACAATCTTTGGCCATATGGCCCAAACGTTTGCATTTTCCGCATTGGGTTGGACAGGGGCCAGGGTTGTGGTGGAAGGTGCATTTGGTGCAAAAAGGATTGGTACCGGTATAGCCCCTCCTTGGCTCAACTCCTGCTACATAAGCTTTAATGGTCTCGGGCTTCTTGGACTGTGAACCCGTGTTCTTCCCGGTCTTTTCTTCCCACTTTCTCTTGTGTTCCCCGGCTTTGGCTTCGTTCCTCCGGGATACTTGGTCCATAAGATTGTTGGCCATTCTGATGGCGTCCTGTATGGTGGATGGGTTGGAGGCTGTAACGTTTCCTTGTATTTGAGGAGCGAGTCCCCAAATATAGCGTTCAATCTTCTTGTATTCCGGAGTTACCATTTGCGGACATAGGATACTTAGTTCATGAAATCGGTTGGTATATCCTGCAATGTCCGTTCCTTTCATTGATAGATTCCAGAACTCCGATTCCATTTTCTGGAGTTCGTTTCTCGGACAGTACTCATCCGTCATCATCTGTTTCAACGTGGACCACGTGAGCTGGTAGGCTTCGTCAATACCTACAGACTGGACGTAGGAATTCCACCATGTGAGCGCGCTATCTTGCAAGGTGTGAGTAGCAAATTTCACCTTGTCTCCTTCAGCGCACCCGCTGACACGATATACGGATTCTAACTTTTCAAACCAACGGATCAAACTGACTGCTCCTTCGGTTCCATTGAAATACCGGGGTTTGCAACTTAAAAACCCTTTAATCCCACAACCTTTCGTGTGAGTTTCAGTTCCTCCCGTGGTGCGACTGGCACCACCATCCCCATTGGCTGTGCTATTCCGGTTTGCCTCGTAGGTAGCTATGGCAGCAGCCACCCTTTGTGCAACAAGCTCTTCAATGTCAGCGGCATTCATTGCTCGTTTTGGCGGCATTAACTTGAAGTTTAAAGAGAATCATAGTGTAAGAAGTTGAATCTTAAAGATGCAGCATAATACTATAATCATCAAGCACAATCTCATAAATATCTTGGGAATTTTTCATTAATCATTCGAAATTTTTCTTACATTGGGGGCGGGTTATTACCCGAAAATTTTATCCTACGCTATTACCCGATATTTTTCCTACCAATATAAAGGAAATGGAAAAGTACTAAATGTGGGAGTGATCAGGGGTCTCTCCCTTTTCCATTGAGTGGAGGCGCTGCGTCAGCTCTTCGATCCGGGCTTGGCTCTCGGCTAGTTGCTGCCGGAGCTCATTCAGTCCGTCCTGCTGTATAGCAAGGGCGTGCTGATTGGCCCAATATATGTTGGAGTTTTGCAACTCCTCCATTCTAAACGAGCGGTCATCTCCCCGATATCCAGGTTAAGTGACCGAATCTGGTGGTCATGCCTGGTAGACCTTGCGATCAAAAGTGGTATGGTCTGATCGGCAGGCTCTTGGGTGAGCGATGAGACAGGTGCGGAGGATGGTCCTCCGATCTCGAAGTTTGGAGGAACTCCCTCCATCTGCCTCCATTCGCGGAGGGTCTCGGGTATCCAGGTCCATCGCCGGGCGTCTACCCGTCGGTGTGGTGTCGGGGGATTGGGCTGGGGAGTCGGAACAGGAATAGTCTCCCTTCTTGGTATGTTTACCCGTTTCCGGGGTGTGTACAACATCTTTGGGCCGTTAGGATAAGGCCTATACGGCTTATATGATGGTTCGGCCGGGTGATATGGGACGCGAGCGGGGACCGTCGGTGGTGAGGGATCCTCTTCCTCCATCGGCTCTTCTTCGGATTCCTCCATCGGATCTTCCGAGGGGTCCTCCTCCTCCGACGTTTCTTCATCTGGAAAGACTTCCGTGGCCGTGGGACTTGCGGGAGTGTATTCCTCCTCGGAGTCAGATAGAATGATAATTTCTGGATGGTTCATGGTTTCTGCTAACAAGGTTCATTTGTACTCTTTTAGTTAGTTACAAAAACATTCTTAAGATCAGAAATTTTTATGTGCAG
This sequence comes from Centrapalus pauciflorus, assembly GCA_020465985.1. Taxonomy (NCBI): domain Eukaryota; kingdom Viridiplantae; phylum Streptophyta; class Magnoliopsida; order Asterales; family Asteraceae; genus Centrapalus; species Centrapalus pauciflorus. The sequence continues at coordinate 96,338 of JAANYP010003326.1, read as the reverse complement.
TTATAGTCTAGGGTACTAATGCAACCTAGTTCACTATAACTATGGCTCTGATACCAATCTGTCACACCCTGCTACCTCGGTTGGCAGCGAGACGTGACGAGTGCGGAAGCGTCACCATAATTATAACGAACGACCACTATATGGACGTTTTCGAAATATTACATCATTAAAATTTAAAAAATGTAATAAGGTTTTACAGAATGAAAGGAATGAAGTTCGCGTAATACAGAGATTCTAATACATAATTAATGCGTCCAAAAATAATGCAGTCAAATCTCCGTTAGTTTCGAAATATGCATGCGACTCCATGAAATGCGGAAGCTTGAAAAGTTGGTGTATCCGAAGGCACACTTGCCTTAATTACCTGAAAATACATGCTAAAATACGTCAACAAAATTGTTTGTGAGTTCATAGGTTTACACGAAAAGACCAGTTGTATGGACATTATCAGATGCGTTTGAATTTATAAAATCATAAATTCCATGAGATGTATTACATAAACCATCATGAGATGTATTACATAAACCATCATGTCACCGAAACTTAATTAGAATGAGTTTGCCCCCGAGCAGTATTCCCATACGTAATACCGTGAGTTGAATATATATGCACCCGCCGTTACCACTAACCCGAGTGGGGGACATGACTCCCAATAGATCTATCCACAATATATTCGCGCTTGCAAACAAATGCAACTAACGATTTCATGATATAAGGGCGGAAATCACATATGTAATACATAATAGAATCGAGAAGTTTTTGTGTCCATATAAAAACGAAGTATGTATATCATCCCAAAACGTAATAATGTAAAAAAAAAATGGGACTATGAAGACTCACCTTGTTGATTTTTGATGATATTTTTGGATCTGAGTTGAACACTTGATTGTATAGTTGAGACTCGTCCTAATATTTTTACGAGTTCGGGTCAATATCATCATAATACGTGTTTGAATATTTTATGTACTTGGGGGTGATGTATAAATAATGTTGATAATGATTTTGCAGTTATGTTCAAGTAATTTATTTAAAAATATAATTTACTGTATTAATTCCGATTTTCAAAAATGATTTTAAGTAGTTTATTTCCAAGGACATTTTAATGCATGCATGCATACGTATGTACATATGTATTTATATATATACGAAAATTCATACATATATATACGAGCATGTGCATCATTATGAAAGGGTATTCATATATTTTGCATGGAAAATTTCACGAGTATTATGAAAACCGAGTTGTAAATAAAAAGTATTATATTTTAATTTTTCATGTTTTATAAATTTTTAAGGTGGGAAATAAAGTAAATAAGAAAAACTTACAAAAGTTGAGGGATGCTTGAATTTTGGCCGATTTGCTTTGAGAGAGTTTGTGAGTTGGTGTGTTTTTTGTGAAATGGGTTTGTCTTCTATTTATAGAAGAAAAAGGGTTATTAAAAATAATGATAAACTAATTAAAATTTAGTGAAATGATGAAAAGAAAAGGTGTTTTCGGTTGAGTGTTGGACAAAATAAGTGTGGCCGATTTCATGATTGTATGTTGCATGGATTTTATTATTAAAATAATACAAAAGTACAAGCTAGTTGTCCTTTAATGGACAACTTACTTTTTAGAGTGATAAGTAGTATGGGTTTTCAAATTTTTATATCAATAAAAGTACAAAAGGCGTGCAAAAGAGGTGGCAGCATTTATTATTACTGCATATATATATATATATATATATATATATATATATATATATATATATATATATATATATATATATATATATATATATATATATATATATATATATATACGTACTTAGAAAATTTTTCTGGAATGTTAAACTCGATTCAAGTGTGAATCGAGTTTGTTGCAGTGTCAATCGAGTTTTATAACATTATGCCCGAGTTTTATCACACTTTGATCGAGTTTTATGCCTTTGTCATTCGAGTTTTATATAGCTATAGTCGAGTTTCATACAACATTGCCCGAGTTTCTTGCTTCTTTAATCGAGTTTCTTTGTTTAACTGTTCGAGTTTTATGTGGTTTTATTCGAGTTTTATGTTTCTTTGTTCGAGTTTCATCCCTTAGAAATCGAGATTTGTATCTTCATTGTTCGAGTTTTATACTGCCTCATCCGAGAAAATTATCTCTTTATTCGAGTTTCATCAAAGTGTTATTCGAGTTTAGATCTTTACTAATCGAGTTTCATTATATCATTATTCGAGTTTATTACTTCTTTCATCGAGATTCATTCAACACCATTCGAGTTTATTGATTATATGATTCGAGATTCATATAATTTCATTCGGGTTTATTACTTCATTATTCGAGTTTTATATTAGTTTAATTTTTGAGTTTCATACCTTATTTTTAGGCCAGTTGTTACAACATTATTTTTTTATAAGTGAGCCGGAGGGAGCTAAGTTGAAAAATGCTGAGAGTTGAGAGTTGAGAAAGGATTTGAAGAAAAGATAAATCCTATCCAAACTGTGTCGGCTGGATAAACTACAAGATGTATCAATCCGTTGGTGACTTTATATTAAAAAAGACGTAATGGACCCATTGACGCTTGCAATTAACCCCACCAATTACTCAGTTGTCTCAAAAAAGACTTCTCGTATATCACTGAGATTATAGAACATTTCTATCGATATTTTATTTGGATATTATTGATATGGAAACAAGGAAGACATCAGCTCCGGTCTCTGACTTTATTCAATGCACATTAAGTGTAGAACCTAAATGTCATATTAGGACGCATCGAGTCAACAGTCCACGGACTATAAAAAGCAATTCAAAAGTGACATAGGCAGAACAAATATGAGTGATACTTACTGATAAGTATTTAACATTGATTATTTGGAAAACCTATCAGTGTCAACATAAAACAACGCTAAAAATAGGTCACACAGATTTTTGTAATCTATCATGCGAACAGGATTCTATGGAAACCTGGTGGTTATTGGTTTGATATTTTTGTCTGGCGAGGATGTAATTTTTTGGGGCAGAGAAGCTTACCCGATGTTCGTAGTAGGGGGAGTTAAATACACTTTGTAGGGGGAGAGTGAACATCTGATGTAATTTTTGTTTGAGCGGAAGTGACCTTTAATCTGAAGATAAATGTTATATATATTTTTTTCTGAATATGTATTTCTTTGAGGGGGAGAGTATATCTGTGATTCTGTGAGCCTCTGAAATTCTAGTGCATGATGATCATGATATGTATGTTCATCATGAGGGGGAGAAATGATAAATTTCTGAGATAAACGAAGTTGCTGAATGTTTTATGAAGTTTGCTGGAAGAGACTACTTAAAGTAGACTGAAAGGTTGTCAATATTTTTCAAGCAGAGGTTGAGTTTCGAAGATCTGTTTGTTTTTTAGAAAAATCAAGGGAGAGAATTAAATAAATTTCATGATTCAAGGGGGAGAGTGTTTTAACTAAGAAGGGAAGATCAAATAAGACGGGATATGAAGATCAGAGAGATATATATAAATCTTAGAGAGAAGAAAAGATTAAAGGTCATTAAAGATCAAATTTCAGAAGACTAAAGATTCATAGATGTTTATTTTTAATTGTACTTTTTGTTGTTACTATAAGCTCCTTGTGTTGTATTGTTTCTATATAGTTATTTTTCACCTATAAGGGGGAGATTGTTAGGTATGAATAATAGAGGTGTAAACAACAATAAATTGTAGTTTAAGGACTTACAGTGCAATTAGGTGATATTTAAAAAATTTGAATGATATGAAAATTCTAAGGGAATTTTCCATTAAAGCTTTTAAAAGTCTCATTCATTTGTATGTGTGCTTCAAAGTGTATTGAGAGAATTCATTCAATTCAATGCAAGATTCATTCTTAATGTTTATGATTCATTTAAATCTTGATCTATTAAAAGTTTCTTAAAATAGTAAGTTACAGGTTTCAAAGGTGTTTGAATTGTTAATTGTATATTTTTAAGAAAAAAATAATTATGAATCCAAATATAATCCAAAGATGAAATTATATTTGAAACTCTTTCATTTTTGAAAGTGTTCCTAAATTTCGAGTTTACAAACTTTATTTAATTTAAGAACCATATTGGAGATAATTACTCTAAATAATCGTATATTAATTAGTTTTTGGAATTATTTTCATGGCAAGATGAAAATGAATTCTAGATTATTTATATGCTTTATTGCTTTATTTATTTATTGATCATTTGTTCATTGAGTTCTATCATTTTTTCATCGAGTTTGATCAACAACACTTTGTGTTTGTTCACTTGTTATTCGAGTATGTTCAATCATCCTTCGAGTTTAATCAACCTATATCCGAGTTTGTTCAGAATTCATCCGAGACCACTGTTTGAACCAAGTTTCGTTCGAGTTTGTCCAAGTTACATTCGAGTTTACTCAAGGAGTCCACCGAGTTTGATATAGTGTCAACTGAGTTTCGTAAGGTATCAACCGAGTTTGGTTCTTATTCATGCAAATTTTTCCATTCTTCACCCGAGTTTCATCTAGTGTTATTCAAGTTTACTCAGAATTCACTCATTATTCCATAAAAGATCTTTGAAGTTCAAAATCTGCAATTCAGAATGTCTACCTTTTGACTATATGACCATTGCTACTTCAATTGGCCATGACTTTTGACTGGAACATTGCTACAAGGCCTACCATACGTCAAATCAAAGCTTTTTTAATGTCCCAAAGGTTTGAAACGAGCATGACGGGTGAAATAAGTTTTTTCTTCGAGTTTCAAGTAAGACAACTGTGTGATGGAATTTTCATCAATCAGTCGAAATACATTCAAGACATGTTGAAAAAGTTTATCATGACCAACAGTACCCCAATGAAAACACCCATGGCTCCTGATTCGAAATCGAAACTCGATGAGGAAATTTCGAGGAAACCTGTAGATGTTACTCATTATCGAGGCATAATTGGTTCATTAATGTACTTAACTGCGAGTAGACACCATATTATGTTTGCTGGATGTGTTTGTTCTCAATATCAGACGAATCCTAAAGAATTTCCTTTGGTTGCTGCAAAGAGGATTCTTAGATATCTGAAGCGTACCCTGAATCTAGGGTTATGGTATCATAAAGACTCTACGTTTACATTAACTACCTTCTCTGATGTTGATCATGCAGGTGATAAAATGGACAGAAAGAGCACATCAAGAGCAGATCAATTTCTTGGTGATAAAACTGTCTTCTGCTTATCCAAGAAACAACATTGTGCCTCACTGTCAACCGCAGAATCAGAACACATAAATGTATTTTCGTGCTTCTCTCAAGTGTTGTGCATGAAGTGCCAATTAAGAGACTACGGGTTTACACCAAACAAGATTCCAATACACTGTGATTCTCAGAGTGCAATCGCAATAGCATCGAATCCTGTGCAACACTCTAAGACCAAGCACATTGACATCCGGTATCATTTAATTAAGGAGCACGTAGAAAACGGTAATGTTGAATTGTATTTTGTTCATACTGGATATCAGTTAGATGATTTGTTTACCAAAGAGTTAGATGAAAAAAAGTTTTAATTTTTTTGGTATACATATTAAGTATGTTGAATCGTTAGATTTAAACATTCAGTTGCTACAAAATAAAATTTTGCAATTTTCAATTTTTACTTGATTTATTTTAAGTTAATCTCTTGTACTTTCAAAGTACTAATTTTTACGAGATTTAACTGATTTTGAATTGTCGTGTGCAGGGGAAGCTAGCTGAAAATTTTATTTGAATATCTTCTTTGAATAGATTATCTGATAGTTTTATTGTGCTAAATTGCAGGGGGGAGCTTTTACAAGTGATATCAATTTGAGGGGGAGCACATCTGCATACTTCAATGGGGGGCAATTTTTATTTTATTTAGTTTTTTTATTTGTTCTTTATTTTATTTTATTTGTTATTTTTTATAGCAATTTTTTTTATAATGTGTGCAATTTTTTATCACCTATGTGTTTTTTTTTTGTTTTTGTTTTTTTTTTGACATGTGTGTTATGTTCTATTGGGATCAATGGGCTTATACGAAACAGGGGGGAGGGGGGGGGGGGAGGAATAAGAATGGGTCGGGTACAACTTTTCAAAACGGTTCAAATTTTAGCTTCAAATTTCAAAATCACTTTTTCCAAACCTCGACTACAGTGCACCACCATTCTATTTTCTCCTCTCAGTTTCTATCAAAGTTCAACAGCAAATATCAAAGATTTGATAAAAACTTTTTTCATACAAATATGTAAGTATTTCGTGTTTCTTTTTACTGTTTTAAACCTATTATCGATTTATTTGGTTTTCTTTTTCATTTGTGAGCATGTGTGTCTGTGTGTTCTTCATGATATCGATAGACAAAATATCAGGAATATTGCATGTGTGTTTAAAAGTTAAAATTGATTGTTTCAGTGTGTGCGTAATGATAAATTAAACATGAATTTCAAATTTCAAGTCATATGATGCAACGTACATGATTTAATTCGAGTTTTAATGACTGATTTTTCGAATTTTATGTTTACTGTAAATTTCAGATGTGTGCTTAATTTTGATGTTTTTAGCTCAACTTCAGTAAAAACGTTTTTTTTTTGTTTAGTTTAGTATTTCGAGCATAGAAATGTCATTTATATTGGATTTAAGTGTGTGAATGTGTTTTTTGATTTTCAGTGTGTTTAAGGACTTAGGAAAGTTTTTCATGTTAAAACTCGATTGAAGCATTACCCGAGTTTCACTAAGTGTCATTCGAGTTTTATCCGTTATTATTCGAGTTTTACTTAGTGTTTCCCGAGTTTTATTAAGTTCTATTTGAGTTTAACTGAGTTATATTTGAATTTTACTTAATTTGATTCGAGTTTGATAATGTTTCATTTGACTGTTATCAAGTCCTATTCGAATTTGATTACATTTCATTTGAGTTTAAATACTTTTCCTTTGAGATTCAGGACTAAGTACTCGAGTTTCACAAAGAAGCATTCGATATTCATCAAATATCATTCGAGTTTGATAAAAAATCATTCAAGATTGATCATAAGTCATTCGAGATTGATACTTATGCTTTGAGTTTGGCACTTCATCATTCGAGATTTACCATATGTCACTCGAGTTTCATGCTTAATTATTAGAGATTCACACATTTTATTCGAGATTCATCATTCATCATCCGAGATTCATTTCCAAAATATTTTTTAAGTGTGGGAAATTAAGTTTTTCAAAGAAAATTCACATTTCACAAGTTAAGATTTCAAAAATCTATCTTCCATTAACATTCGTCTATTAATGGTTGACTTTGGAGTCCTCACAGTATTATTTTAATATTATTGTCTAGAATCCCGATGCTGTAAACGTAGTGACACAAATTTTTTCTAATTTTTTTTTTGTAAAATGTTGTTTTTATTTATCTGAAGGAATCATTTGTATATACTAGTTGTGCCTAACATGTTTGTTATTTTTACAAGTTACAGATGGCTTCCCATAATATCACCAATAATCTCAAATTCTCAATCCTCATCCAATCACACCATAGCATATAAACCTTACGGTATTACGGTATTACATAGGGGAATACTGCACAGGGCAAACTCAAAATTAAGTTTCGGTTGCATGATGGTTTATATGTAATACATAACATGGAATTTATGATTTTATAAATTCAAACTCAACTGTTGATGTCCATACAAGTCATATTTACGTGTAAACCTTTGAGCTCACCAACAATTTTGTTGATGTATTTTTACGTGTATTTTTAGAAAATTAAGGCAAGTGGACCGCATCGGAAGTATTTTCAAGCCTCCGTACTTATCGAGTCGCATTCATTTTCAAACCATCGGAGATTTATTTGCATTATTTTGGTTAATTTAATTATGTATTTAAATCTCTGTATTTTGCAAACTACTTACACTATATGTTGGTGATGTAAAACATTTCTATATTTCAAAGTTATATCGATGTATTTTTGAAAACGTCCATATAGTGGTCGTTCGTTATGATTATGGTTACGTTTCCGCGACGTCACGCTTCGTTGCCAACCGGGGTAACGGGGAGTGACAGATTGGTATCAGAGCCATAGTAATAGAGAACTAGGTTGCATTAGTACCCTAGACTATAACTGCACGTAAGTTTTACTGATTTGAAAATATTTTGTAACTAACTAAAAGACTATAAATGGATCTTGATAGCAGAAAACATGTCGAACAACACCATCATCATCTTGTCCGATTCTGAGGATGAGTACACCCCCATGAGCCCCGAAGTCACTAAGGTTTTCACCGAAGGAGAACCGTCTGAAGAAGAGGACCCCTCCGAAGAGCCGATGGAGGACTCAGAAGAGGAGCCCATGGAAGAAGACGACGCCGGAGAGGATCCACCACCCTCGGTGATCCCCTCCTACACACCATATCACCCTGAGGTCCCGTCATTCAAAGTATACCGTCCCCACCCCAACGTCCCTAAGATGTTGTTTACACCCTGAAAGAGGGTAATCATACCGAGATGGGAGACTATACCCATCCTGGCTCCCCAACCAAGTCCACCACCACAATAGCGATGGGCAAACGTCTGTATCCCGTGACCCTCCAAGAATGGAGGCGGTAGGAGGAAATCCCCTCCCACTTTGAGATCGGAGGACCATCCTCCTCACCTATCCCACCGCTCACCCAAGAACCCGCCGATCAGACCATACCCCTCTTGGTAGCACGGTGTTCAAGACACGACCTCCAAGTGCGGTTGCTTAACCAAGACATTGGAGAGATGACAGCTCGTTTAAAGCAGGAGGAGTTGCAAAACTCCAACCTATACTGGGCCAACCAGCATGCCCTCGCCATCCAACAGGCCAGGCTAGATGAGCTTCGGCAACGATTAGCCGAGAGCGAGGCCCGTAATGAGGAGCTGTCACAGCGCCTCAACGCATTGGAAAAGGGAGACACCCGATCACTCCCACACCTTGTACCCCCCCTATCTATGTAATTTTAGGAAATTATTATGTAATAGTGTAGGATTAAAAATTTTCGGGTAATAACCCGCCCCAATGTAAGAAAATTATGAATGATTAATGAAAATTTCAAGTTATTTATGAATCTGTGTTTGATGATTATAGAACTGTGCCTTAAGAAAAATTTAAATCTTTTAGACTCAACTTCTTACACTATGCTCTTTTCTTTAAACTTTAAGATAATGCTGCCAAAGGGAGCCATGAACACCGCTGAGATTGAACAACTGGTCGCACAATGAGTGGCATCAGCTATAGCCACCTATGAAACCAACAGAAATAGCACTGCAAACGGCGACGGAGGTGCTAGTCGCACCACTGGAGGATCTGATTAAACCCAGAAAGGGTGTGGAATCACAGGATTTTTAAGTTGTAAGCCTCGATACTTCAACAGAACTGAAGGTGCTGTCGGACTAGTTCATTGGTTCGAAAAACTCGAGTCTGTGTTTCGCGTTAGTGGTTGCATCGAGGACGAGAAGGTCAAGTTCGCTATCGACACTCTTCAAGACGGTGCCTTGACATGGTGGAATTCTTATGCTCAATCGGTGGGAATCGATACAGCTTACCAGCTCGCCTGGACCGAGTTAAAGTAGATGACTAAAGATGAGTACTGTCCTAGAAACGAACTACCATCCGATACAGCTTACCATCCGAATGGCGAACAACTTAATTGACCAAGTGGCCCGAAGAACGAGGCCAAGGCCGGGGAAAACAAGAGGAAGTGGGAAGATAAATCGGGGAAAGGTTCGGGCTCACAGTCCAAAAAGCCTGAGACCATCAAAGCTTTTGTCGCTGGAACTTAGTCAAGGAAGGGCTATACCGGCACCAAACCATGGTGTAACCAATGCACCTACCATCACGTAGATCCCTGTCCAACCCCTTGCGGGAAGTGTAAGAAGCTTGGTCATCTGACCCAAGATTGTAAGTTTAAAACCAACGGAAGCAGCAGCGGCATGCAAAGGAGCTGCTTCGAATGTTGGAACACTGGGCATTTCAAGAAGGATAGCCCCAAGAAAAGGAACAATGGTGGAGCTCAAGGGAGAGCTTTTGTATTGGGAGCAGGCGACGCTCGTCAAGATCCCAACGTAGTAACGGGTACATTCCTTCTTAATGATATGTATGCTTATGTGCTATTTGATACTGGGGCTGATAGAAGTTTTATATCTACTAAGTTTAGTGAACAACTGAATGCCACTCTTTCCCCATTAGAAAATGCATATCCCGTAGAATTAGCGGACGGGAAGTTGATTGAAGCAAATAGTATAATTTAGGAGTGCACACTAAAATTGGTAGATCATCCCTTTAAGATAAACTTGATGCCTATTGAGCTTGGAATTTCGATGTAGTTATTGGTATGAATTGGTTGCCAGACAAGCATGCCGAAATCTTATGTGGTAAGAAAGTCGTAAGAATACCACTTAAGAAAAAGAAAGTCCTCACAGTCCTAGGAGAAAGAAAGAATCGCCAGTTGAACGTCATCTCTAGTCTAAGAATGCTGAAATACCTTCGAAGAGGTTATCAAGCAGTGTTAGTTTAGCTAGTGGAAAAGGAATTGAAGGAGAAGCCACTCGAGAAATCCCAGTAGTTCGTGACTACCCAAAAGTCTTTACTGAAGACTTGACTGGACTTCCACCAACTAGGCAAGTAGAATTTAAGATTGACTTGGTGCCTGGAGCTGCACTTGTCGCGCGAGCACCCTACCGATTGGCATCGTCAGAGATGCAAGAGTTATCCAATCAGTTGCAAGAACTGTTGGAGAAAGGATTCATCCGACCAAGTTCCTCACCTTGGGGAGCTTCGGTCTTATTTATCAAAAAGAAAGACGGATCCTTTAGGATGTGCATCGATTATTGAGAATTGAACAAGTTAATGATCAAAAACCGATACCCTCTCCCCAGAATCGATGATTTATCCGATCAACTCCAAGGATCTAGTTTTTACTCTAAGATTGATCTACGATCCGGGTATCACCAAGTGAAGGTTCGGGAAGAAGATATACCCAAGACAGCATTCAGAACTTGTTATGGACATTACGAATTTCAGGTGATGCCATTCGGTTTGACAAACGCACCAGCCGTATTCATGGATCTTATGAATCGAGTTTGTTAACCATATTTGGACAAATTTGTAATAGTGTTCATAGATGATATCCTTATGTACTCTAGAAATAAGGAAGAGCATGAGCAGCATCTGAAATTGATTTTGGAGCTGCTAAGGAAAGAACAGTTGTACGCCAAATTCTCTAAGTGTGAATTTTGGCTACGAGAAGTAAATTCCTAGGGCATGTGATCAATAGCCAAGGGATTCATGTAGACCAATCAAAAATCGAGGCCATTAAGAACTGGGCAACTCCTAGGACTCCCACTAAAATCCGTCAGTTCTTAGGTCTTGCCGGTTATTATAGGCGATTCATAGGAAACTTCTCAAAGATAGATGGTTCTTTAACGGAATTGACTCGAAAGGACATAAGTTACAACTGGGGTGAAGATCAGGAAACGACATTCCGAATATTAAAGCAAAGGTTGTGTAGTGCACCTATTCTGTCCTTACCAGAAGGAATAGAAGATTTTGGCGTTTACTGCGATGCCTCACACAATGGATTGGCTTGTGTGTTAATGCAAAGATACAAGGTTATCGCTTATGCATCACGACAACTTAAAGTTCATGAGGTGAACTACACGACTCACGACCTGGAGCTTGGAGCTGTGGTATTTGCTCTCAAGATATGGAGGCACTACCTTTATGGTACAAAGTGCATGGTGTTTACAGACCACAAGAGCCTTTAGCATATTCTGAATCAGAAAGAGTTAAATATGAGGCAACGTCGCTGGGTTGAGCTGCTTAGCGATTACGACTGCGAGATTCGTTATCATCCGGGTAAGGCGAATGTTGTAGATGATGCCCAGAGCCAAATGGAACGGGTTAAACCTTTGAGAGTCAGAGCTTTGGTCATAACTATACAGTCAAACCTAAAATTTCAAGTCCGCGAGGCACAAGAGGAAGCAGTCAAGGAGGGTAATCTGCTGGATGAAGCCTTGAGAGGAATGGAAAAGCAGTTTGAAATCAAGACCGATGGATGTCGGTCTTTCATGGACAGAATTTGACTACCAAAATTTGGAGGATTGAGGAAGCTGGTCATGGATGAAGGGCATAAAACAAGATAAGCAATTCACCCAGGGTCAGGGAAGATGTATCACGACTTGAAGGGAATATACTGGTAGCCAAACATGAAGGCTGACATTGCCATGTATGTCAGCAAGTGCTTAACATGTTTAAAGGTTAAGGTTGAGCACCAGAAGCCATCAGGGTTGTTGGTTCAACTGGAAATACCCCAGTGGAAGTGGGAAAGAATAACCATGGACTTCATCACAAAGTTGCCAAAGACTTCTGGAGGTTACGACACCATTTAGGTGTTGTGGATCGACTCACCAAGACTGCACACTTCTTGCCAATCAAGGAGACTGATAAGATGGATAAGTTAACACGAATCTATCTTAAAGAAGTCATCTCAAGGCACGGAGTTCCTGTATCAATTATATCAGATAGGGACAGCCGGTTCACATCAAGATTTTGGCAATCGTTACAAGAGGCGTTGGGTACATGCTTGGACATGAGCACAGCCTATCACCTGCAGTCGGATGGTCAGAGTGAAAGAACGATTTAGACATTGGGGGACATGCTAAGGGCATGTGTTATCGACTTTGGCAAAAGTTGGGACAGACACAAGTATTAAGACCGCTCCATTCGAGTCACTTTATGTGCGAAAGTGTCGGTCACAGCTTTGTTGGGCTGAGGTAGGAGATAGCCAGATCACTGGACCCGAGATCATCCAGGAGACTACAGAAAAGACAGTCCAGGTTCAGAACCGATAAAAGATTGCACGGGATCAACGGAAAAGCTATGCAGATATTCGACGGAAGGATTTGAAATTCCAGGAGCGAGATCATGTAATGTTGAAAGTCTCGCCTTGGAAAGGCGTAATCCCTTTTGGGAAAGGAGGAAAAGTCAATCCTCGTTATATCGGACCATTCAAAATTTCCAAAAGAATTGGCCCGGTAGCCTACCGACTCGATCTGCCCCCAGAGTTTAGAAATGTTCATATACCTTCCACGTATCCAACTTTAAGAAGTGCCTAGCTGATGAAACACTCGTCATACCTATGGACGAGCTAGACCTAGATGATAAGTTGAATTTTGTAAGGTCTTGACTCTAAAGATCTATCTAGACGCGACACCGTCAACGAGTGCGGAATCCTCGTTAACGGCTTGACGGAAACTACTCTCACACGGAACACGGAGACTATCACAACGCTGTACGAACGCCGACGAATGCACCTACGGCATGATTCTCTCCAAAACAACACTCACTAAACTGATAAACTCGAGATCGCCCTTTTGCTTAATCTCACACGAATTCTGCAAAAGTCTGCTAATGATTCGAGTTAATCCCTAACTATAGAGGCTCATTCGAGTTTGTCATGGGCCAAACTCGAATCAGGCCCAAGGCCCATTCGAGTTTGTCCCCTTGACACTCTCGAATCTACCCTATAGATCACATTCGAATCTGCCTCCATGTTAAATTCGAATTTGTCACTAAATTCGAATTTCTCATGTTCAACTTATATTTGATTATATGATTCAACTTATATTTGACTTAATCTTTGGTTTATGTTTGAACTTCTTGTAATATATTACATCAAGTTCAAACATACAATCAATAACTATCAAACATATATAAACACATACATCAAATATCCAATACTTTGTAATATTACTTGAACCAAAATGCTAGTACACTTAGACTGCTATCGTCACACAGGGTGTACCAATAAACTTCGTTGAAAAACCCCTTGAAATAATGGACCGAGAGGTCAAGAAACTAAGCAGGATACCGATAATAAAGGTCAGATGGAAGTCTAAGCGAGGTCCTGGGTTTAAATGGGAACGCGAAAATCAGTTCCGAGAAAAATACCCTCATCTGTTCTCGAATACTCAAGCAGTGGAAAACACGAGTTAATTTCGGGACGAAATTCCCTTAACAGGGGGAGACTGTAACATCCAGCATCAAACCAGGTTAGCGACTATGACCTAATCAGTATTTACTAGCCAATTATAACCTAATCAGTGGTCATTAGCAATTAATCAAGTGATTAACAATGTTCACAAGAAAATTCAACTCAATTAGAATAAAATTCATCGGTGCGATGAATCGAAAAATCAATTAATCCGATCGATTTACGATATGATGGATTAATGCAACTAAGTACATAATTAAATTAAGATTAGTGACATTAATCATATACTAATACACTCACTTAACATTAATTATGCAAGACTAAAACAATTCACTAAAACAATGCATCCAAAAGTATTTATGAAATTACAAGAAAAGGGAAAACACAAGAATACATTTCTAAATACATTTATACAAAAAAATATGAAAATACATCAAAAATGCCCCTCATTAGGCCGGCCCTAGGAGAGTACATAAGGACTTGAAATATAAATTTTTTTACTCAACATTTCACCATCAAATCCTCTTCTTTCAACTCACCAAAGATCTCACACTATTTTCATCATTTCACCACCTTTATTAATATATAAATAGAGGTTCAAATTCACTTCATTTCTCACATCTTGCAAACACAAACCCTCGCTTTCTCTCCCCCAAAAATCCGACCACCAAGCCCTCAAGAACACACAAATTTCAATTTTTGTTGTTCAAATATTCTAAGAGTTCTTTTGTGCAACAAAGTTCAAGATCAAGCCTTCTATCCATTTTCATTCTTCTAAAACATCAAAGTAAGTAAATACTAACTTATTTCATCATACATTTATGTTTATATAAGTCTTACATAATATATATAATCACCAACAACAACAAGTTTCATAAAAACTCAAGTTTATAAATCACTAGTTTTTGTTTTTAAGTTGTTTTCTTCAAATGTGTTTATAAATATATAAACACATCATGGAAGTGTAAATATTATGAAAACAAGTTATATAAATGTGTTTTATAACTTTTATACAAGTAGTCTTTGAATAAACAACAAGAATCACATGTTATTTCAAGTTTATGAAATACGGAATTTCGGCAGAAAAGTTGCATCAAATTTGAAAAATCATAACTAATTCATAACTTAACGAAATGAGTTGATTCTTGTCTCAAAAGTTAGATCTATGTCTTAACTAAAAATCTGGAAGTTTTCATAATTTATTATGGAGTTTAGAACCCCCAGATATTATTTGGGAACCCGAAAGATTGACAGCTCAAAAATGGCCAACATAGGGTTTTTAACGATCTTTTTCCCTAACCTACACACCTCGAAAAATGGCCGTTCTTGACTTTATGTTAGTACATCCTGTGTGACGATAGCAGTCTACCGCTTCTCATGTTGGTCCTTACTTTCAAATCATTGAACAAAACCTGTTATGAAGTTCTGAATAAAAGACCACGAAATTTAACTGGCTTCGAACCGTTTGGGGTACCGTGTACTTTAATGAAAACAAAACATCAACCTAAGTTTGGTGAAAAGGCTGACGAAGGTTATTTCCTAGGTTATTTGCCTAATTCACCAAACAAAAGGGTTTTCAACAAATCAAGCGGTACGGTAGAAATCGTGTATAACATTGATGTAACAAGTTATACGCATGAACCCCAAACTGGTCCAGAATGGATATTTGATTATGACTCATTATTTGAATCATTTAACATTCCTTTGAATGGAAATGGAGGTACAATTGAAAATGACTTATCGTCATTAAATCTTAATGACGACGGTCAAGGTTTTCCAAAGACAAGCTTTCCATCAACTTCTTAGCCTACAACGACAGAATATGGGTCTCCAGCAGAGAATGATTCTAAGTTACCTACAAACGTGAATCAGACTACCATTTCTACTTCTGAAGACAGTGATCATGAGGAAGAAAATGTGTCATCTGAGGTCGTTCCCCCGTTAGGTGAAATAGGATCAAACTTAGGAGATAATCTTAGGGTCGATGAGATTGAAACATCAAGAATTAATAAGGATCATCTGGTTGAGAGCATCATAGGAAATCCACATTCTGGTGTGAGAACTAGGAGTAGTTTGAATAACAACACAGTGTTGTTGTCGATGATTAACGACTCCGAGGCTTTTCACACTTCCTTTATTCGTGTTTTCTCTCGCAAGTAGAGCCGAAGAATGTGCAAATGGCACTGAAAGACAACTATTGGGTTGAAGCGATGCAAGAAGAACTGTCACAATTCAGAAAGCTTGAAGTGTGGGGGTTAGTGTCGTTACCTCGAGGAGAAGTTGCAATAGGAACCAAATGGGTTTTTAGGGATGTATGGCAACATCAAATACATCTTAAAGAAAAGAAAAGAAAAATTTTGATAAAAAGGAGAGAGTCAAAACAAGTCGCTTTGTTGTACGTAAGTACAGACCTGTCACCTCTGTTTTGACTCGAGTTAGCAAGATAAGTCGCTTTGTTGTACGTAAGTACAGACCAGCCACCGCTATCTTGCTAGCTTTAAATAAACTTTAAGACAAACTAAGACACTCTGTTGTATGTAAATGCAGAACTGTGTCCGACGTTTGCCTTTTAAAGAAAATTTGCAATACCGAAAAGTTATAATCATTGTGTGTCTGCCTTGTTCATAGAAGTACGTCTAAGTATGAGACATGTAAGGTAGTTTCTTGATAAATAAAAAGGCCAAGGGATATTCCAAAGTGTAAAATGTTTAGAGGGAAAATCATACCAACAATTGACTTGGTTTGAATTTCACGACAAACAATCAAAGGAATCAAAAAATTCCGATGTGTGAAAGTGTAATACTGAAAGTGCGTATTGACACCGCTATCTGATTGAACGTTTCTTTGAATTTCTCACAGAAATATTCTTTTAGTATAGGTGGAAAATTTTAAAAGTAGTTTAAAGAAGATTAAGTTTAAATTTTGTTCAATATTTTATTTTATTTTATTTTTTTTATTTTATTTTATTTTATTTTTTATTTTATTTTATTTTAAGTAGGAAAAAGGTCAAAGTTACTAGGATGCATTTTTGGTTGAATAAACAAATATTGCGTGAACATCTGTAGCTTGGTGTGAATAATTTTGCAAGGTTTGAAAAATTCCGTTACACGAAAAAGTTGAAAACGTTGAATTTTATTCAACTATTTTGAAAATTTTCCTCACAACTTCGAACTAACCTTCGAATTTGTCAAGAAGTTCGAACATATGGCAACTTCGAAGGTAGTTGGTATAAATAGGTCAACAGTACGTCATTTAAGGCACCTACCTTCGACTTTAATCATTCGAACTTGTCTGGCGATCTCGAATTTGTTGCTTCGAACTTGTCACATTCGATTTTCTTCCTATTCCTCGAAGGTTTGCACACTTTTCTCGAACCTAATCACATACTTAGGTATAATAATCATTATTATACAAAGTTTGGGTAGTTTAGGACTTTATTATGTCAAAAAATCGAGTTTATTTGATGTTTTATGGGTTTAAACTATGTGGTTTAAAATCACAAGTTTTAACCGGTAAAAGTTCAAATAAAACACATATAACTTCGATTAGTACCCAATAGGACTAGACTATACTATTTTTTAAGTCAAATGGGGTTAAAATCTTGGATTTTTGTTTTAAAATGACCGACTTCGAACATGTTCTTCATGTTCGAACTTGTTACACGTTCGAACTTGTTGAAATATCTACAAGTTCGAAGTCAGTCAAGTTCGAACATAATCCTCGAATTTGTTTAAATTCGATTGTTTTAAAAAATAAATTCGAACTTGTATATATTCGAATGTGTTGAATTTCGAACTTATCTAATTTCGAAATTATGTAAATTCGAAATAAACAAGATTCACTTTATTTTTCATTACTAATATTGGTTGTTGATTTTGTGTGCAGATATGGGTGATCTGGCTTTCTTTAACAAACATAACATGGTTATGTCTGTGGATATGGAATTACCCGAAGCTCAACCGTACCGGCATATGATCGAGTTTTTGACTCAGTCGCGAGATTTTCATATACTCTGACTCATAATCTACAAATCATTCTGCCTTATGTACGTCAATTTTGGGAGCATCTCCAAGTGGACTGCTCAGTAACGCCAACAGTTCTACGAACAAGGGTTGGAGGACAGCCAATCGTATTTTCAGCTGATATGTTGCGTCATATCCTACAGCTAGGCACAGAGGACCAAGAGGCGGGGCTTATAGATTTTCTAGCTCATATAAGGCAAGCGGCGTTTTCGAGAATGGGATACGCCCAAGACATTACGACGGCCTCTTATGTGAAGAGTGGCTTGATTGGCCAATGGCGTTATATGGTGCACGTCATTATGATTTGTTTTGCGCCAAAGAAGGCTGGTTTTGACACCATGGTGTCCAACCTGCAATCGGCGTTGATTGCCTTAGTGTACAATAAGCGATTTAGTTTCTCTGAGATGTTCTTCGGGGAGTTTGTGCATCAAATCACAGCTCCCGTCAGAGAAAGATTTTTGATGTACCCACGCTTTGCGATGATGATCATTTGCCACTTTTTGCCAAATTTGCCACAACTTCCAGATTCAAATGGCGTGGCCATTATTGATAAAAGGAATTTTACTGACTGCCAGTCGCATAATGCAAGAAGGGCTGAGCAGGTCAGGTCGCAAGTAGCACCTCTGTTTGGAGCCATTATTGACCCTTATTTTGTAGCGCCAGAGGATGATAACTGGGCAGGAGAGGTTCAACAACAACAACAACAACAACAGCAACAGCCACAACAACAAGAGCAACAACAACAGCAACAACGTCAGAGGCAAAGAGCTCCGGCTAGCGAGCTCCGATAGCTGGGACATCTTCTCACCGCGAATCAGAATCAACTGCAGCTGGTCCATCCACAGAAGCTGCAGGCCCATCGACTTCGTCCCCCCATTTTGATCAGAGGCGCAAACTCTAGAAGAAATATGGGCGCAAGGGACAGGAGTGGAGCAAAATGTTGCTGAACAACTGGTTCAGGATGTTTTAGATCCATCGGCTGAGTTCATTGATATTTATAAAGAGATTGATGAATACCAGCCATCAGAAGCGGAGTACACGGACACAGAAGTCCAGGTTGAAGAAGAAGGAGAAAGAATGCAGACTGAGGCTGAGGGTCAAGCAGAGACCGCCTCCGAGTCTGACTCCGATTCTAGCTCTGAGGAAATAGTAGGTAGAGATGCAGAGGAAGAAGACTCTGACTTTGAAGAGGAAGAAGAAGTTCCACTCGTACCTAGGCATAGGGCGAGGCGGCATAGATTCATGCACGGAGCTCCATCCACTTCGGCTCCTGAACCTGTGTTACCGGCTGCTCCATCAATTCCAACCACTGCTCCATCAACATCCGCCTCCACTCCATCACCATCAACTACATTCACTGACAATCAGCAGTTCACAGAGCTGAAAGGAAAGGTGGACTTCCGAAATTTTTCAACTCTTAACAGCAGTGAAAGAGTTACAAGAGCATAATGCCAGACTTGATCAAGAGAATGCTCAGTTGAGAACAACAGTAGCTGATCAAGTATATAAGATAAAGACAATGAAAACTCTCCTAGAGCAGTTATTGAAAAAGCTGCAAGCGCAGGGGGAGAGTAGTTGCAGGGAAGTTCAGGAGAGGAGAGAAGATGACGACAGCAATGATCCAGATGCTGAAAGAGAAAGTGAGCTAGCAGATCTTTCTCCGAAGACTTCTCAGCAAGCTGAAATTTAGGGGGAGCGTAGTCAGTCGGATGTGAGAGAAGGACGCGAAGGAGATTCTTCAAAGACTACTGAGCATGAAATGAGTGAAGCATTATGGGGTCTTGATGATGAAGAGGATATTGGATCTGATCAACAAGACATGGAGGAAGGAGAGCTTATTCTAGAAGAGATTGTGGATTGGAAGTCGGATGACGAGGTTGTAGAAGACGAGGATGACAATGTTGATGAAGTAGTCTTCCCAAAACAACCTATCACTGAACAATATATTCATAACGAGCAGAATGTGATCAATCTGGATAAGCTTAACCTAGCGTATACGGATAAATCAGAACCTGAAGTAGCTGAAAAGGAGCAGACAAGAGAAGAAATGATAAAGCTATGGTTCAGGAAGGAAGAGAAGAAGACAGATCTGGCAGTGAAGAAGAGAATGAGAGTGCCAAGTCCTGGAAATCTCTCAGGAGGAATCTTAAGCTGGTTCTTTGATAAAGAACTGCAGCTATTCGTGCTCAAGAGAAGCGACGGGCTTCTGTACTTGAGGAGAACTTTGAAGGTTTTCAACACACTGCCCAAGTGTGAAGTGAAAGAGTTGGCCTGGAAAGAATTGATCAACCTAGGAGACGACCCATATGCTAAAGTTGTTGCTATGATTGTAATAAGGGAGGGTCGATCTGGAAGGTTCGAAAGGCTTAAGCCAAGATCTGGTAAAAGAGTTGAAGATCAGTCAAGAATAGATCCCCACAATGGAAAGCCTTGGGCTAGGATGGTTTACAAGACAGTCTGATGCCTCAAGAAAGTGCCGATGAAGTTAATGCCACAGGATGTACTGAGCAAGATGAATTGGTGGTATGTTGACAATGAGACGGCGGAAGAAGTGATGGAGGACTATGAGGACAAAGTAATTTTGAAAGTATACGATCCACTACATCTGATAAACTTATCTAAGGACGACCTGAGAAAACTTCATTATCAGCCGATTTTCTTTCATGAAGGATGGAGATTAGAAGGCAGGAAGTTCCAAAGGGTAGTTAGAGTTTGTATAGATCAGGGATTGTATGCTGGTAGTAGTTTATATAGTTCTAGTACTTAGACAAAATATATATAGTTAGAAGCTATCGTCAAGGGAGAGTCTGTTAGTGCATCCAGTGTGACGATAGCAGTCTAAGTATAGACGATATTTTGTAATAGTCAATTTGTTCGTAATTGCATATTAATACGTGTTTGATATATGTTTGTTATATGTTTGATATATATGTTTGATATTGATTATATGTTTGAACTTGGTTGTAATTGATGTTTTACAATAAGTTCAAACATAAGTTCAAAGATAAGTTCAAACAAAATTTCAAAGATAAGTTCAAACATAAGTTCAAACATAAGTTCAAAGGTAAGTTCAAAGTCACTGGTTCGAACTTATTGAGGACAATTTTGTGGGCCTTGGGCTTAGTCGAACTTGTCCTGAGCAAGTTCGAATCAGGGGTTTTATTTAAGTGTTAATCCGTTTTAATTAATAACTTTTGCAAAACTTAAGCATAAATTAAGGTAGAGGCGATCTCGAACTTGCATGGCGATTTTGTGTTTGTTATTGGAGAGAATCACGTGTCGGGGCGTTCTAGTGTTCGTCTATCATCGTGTGTGTCTTTGTGTTCCGTGTGCGTGGTCTATCCGTCAAACCGCTAACGAGGATTCCGCACTCGTGGGACGGCGTCGCGTCAAGATAGGATCCGTAGGTAGGCGACCTTACAAGTGGTATCAAGGCCATAAGGGTGTTCTTAGTGTTATTCGTGTTCATATTCAACATCCGTGGTTTCTTGGCGTTTTTGGACAGAAAAATCACTTTTTTGGTTAGTTTTTCGAGTTATACAAGCAAGATAACGGAGAAAAGTTTGCCTTAGTTCACTTTTTTTGTCGAAATCAGTATTTTTATACGTAAAAATATTGGTTTAAACTGAAAACTTGAAAAATTCGAAGTTTTGGCCGTTTTTCGAACTTGCGGCGCTCGAACATAGGAGGTACTAGGGTTTTTTCGAATTGGACTAAAACTTCGAACTTGTCAGAAAATACGTTACTCACGAATTTGTTTTAGGGTTTCATTCGAATTTGACTGAGATTCGAATTTGCGAGCATTCGAATTTGTCAGACTTCGAACTTGGCAGGAATCTCGAACTTGTCAGAATTTTGAATTTGTTGAATTCGAACTTATTGAAATTCGAATTTAATTTCAAACGAATTTAATAGTAATCAAATTCGAGCTTACTTAAGTTCGAAAGGGTTGATTTAAATTAATTTCAAATTAAATTTAAATTCTAATTCAAAAAGTTTAATAAGAATGACTAGTTTGCAAAAACTTATCGAAATGGATCACGAGGTTGGTAAGGCAAATTCTCCACCAAAGCTGATGAGGTTGGAAGACTACTACTAGTGGAAAGATAGGTTTGCTGATTTCGCTCGGTTTAATGACAAGCGAATGTGGATCTATATCGACGAGAGATACATTCCACCTGACTCAGGAGTTTGAGGGTCGTCAGAGTGTCCTGACATATCAGAAGATGAAGGATGACGACAGGAAACTATATGAGGCTGAGAACAGAGTGTTTTAAATTATTCGCATGGCACTACCTCAGAAGATTCTACATACTTTCAGGAATCATCATATAGAAAAAGAGCTGTGGGATGCACTCGAGAAACAGTGTGAGGGGAATCCGATGGTACGGAAAGGAAGGACCGAGATGCTGAAGCAGCAGTTCGCGATTTTCAAGGCATTGAAAAACGAAAAGCTGGACAAGACAATCACAAGGTTCTACCATTTATTGACGGAGTTGGATAATCACGATGTCGAGTATCGTGAACTTGAGAAGATAAAGAAAATTCTTGATGCTTTACCAGCGAAATGGGAGATGTACATAGCGCTTATAAAGCGTGATGAAGAAAAATTCAAAACTCTTACTCTCGAAAGAGTCATTGGAACGCTGAGGGATTACAACTTTCAGTTACTCAAGAAGGAAAGGGAATATGATCAGGTCCAAGATCCAGTCATGTATTTTGTAAAATCAAAACCCTCTGTCGCGAGTGAACTAAAAACAGCCACAACTTTCGTCACTGGTGAAGCGTCTATCCCAGTGGAAGTAGAAGAAACAAGCAGTCGAGCTTTCTTAGGGTATTCTAAACCAAAAGAGAAACCGACTCACTTAGCATCTACTTCTCAACAGTACCCAAAGATGCCTATGAGTGCGCAATCAGCCGAAACTCATATGAAACTTTTGGCTTCGTTTGTTGCAGCATGTGGAAATTGTGTACAAGGAAAAATCAACGATCCTGCGCTATGGGAAGAGGACTATGATTAGGTGGATCCTGATGATCTGGAAGAAATGGATCTACAATGGCAACTGGCCATGTTGACTCAGAGGGTCAGGAGATTCATAAAACGAACAGGCAGAAGTCTGAATGTTAGCAACAATAAGATTGGGTTCGACAAATCCAAGGTTAAGTGTTATAACTGCCAGGGATTAGGACACTTTGCTCGAGAGTGTCAAAGACCCAAAGTTGAAAATTACCAGAATCAATCTCAGGGAAGATATCAGCCTAGTAATTCGTGTAATCATGCTAACATCGCTGGTCTGTTAACCAACGTATCATCGGATAGACAGCTTGATGGGACGTATGATTGGAGTACACATCCAGAGTCTAATGCTAGAGCCTTCATGGCTGAAGTGTCAGAGACTGGGATGCCGGAGCAGAGGAGGTAACAGAGGACAAAGAACAAAATGATACAAGTCCTTTGTTGGTGGAAAAGTCAGACAAAATGACTATTCTGGAGTTTGCTGCACAAATGGCAAACGTGGAATCAGATCATACAAAGGTAGTTCTGAACTTTTCTACATTCCATGATTTATGTGTTTTATGTGCTACTTTTAATGATAGATTAAATTTAGTTCTAGAAACACATAGCAATTTAAATGCTCAGGTAGAATCCTTAAAATCAGAAAATGCTAGGCTCCTAGATATATAAAAGAAGATCTTAGGAATAAGCTGAAAGCAGATGCTCAAGATGTAATAGTTCTAAAAGACAAACTACGTGAGCAGTGTGTCAGGATAGAGCTTATGTATGAGCATGTAGAGGCTTTAACCAAAGAAGTTACTATTAAAGAGGCAGAACTAGCTGAAGCAAAGGTTAAGGTTGCAGAGGTAACTAGTAAGTTAGAAAAGTTTAGGAACTCTTCACTGAATATAGGGAAAATCTTAGATACACAATGTCAGTCTAATAAACCTGTAGGTTTAGGTTATAAAGAGAGTCCTCCATCTTTCAATGATAATAATGTGCCTCAACCTCAGGATAAAACTGATAAACCAGTCAAGTCAGAGGTAGCAACTGAAACGGTTTCTGAATCTGATAAGGATAAATCAACTAAGGTGACTAATAGTAATGCTACGATTAATAAAGTCAAGTTTGTGCAGTCTTTTAGTGATAAAGTTCTAGGAGAAGCTAAACCTGAAACTAATAATCAGAAAGAGGAAATAGTCACGGTAGTTGAGAAGAAAGAAACTGACATAAGTGAGACACCAAAGTCAAAGGACACACATAAGAAGTCAATTGATAAGATGTCTTGTTTTAGATGTCATGAAAGGGGTCATGTTGCGTCTAGCTGTCCATATAAAAAGGTACAATCTACACCTAGTATTGCAAAGCCTGAACAACATAAACCCTCACCAGGTGTAGCTTGCACAAGTGGTTCTGAAAACACTAAGAAAATTGTGAATGCCACACCAAAGACTGCTGTTAGACAAGTACCTGTGTCGGTTAGACCAAATGAAGTGGTTAGGACTAATTCAACGAACATAGTCCCTAATCAATCTAGGTCAGGACCTCAACAAGTCTATAGGAGTACAACACCTAGAAGAGCTTACGCTCCGGTTAGGTCTCACACTCCTCAAAGACATCAGACACCAGGTAGAGCCCAGGGATATCAATCTGAAATGCCATATAATTGAAATTACTCAAGGGCTCAACAGCAAATGCCTTCACAAAGGCCAAGAGTGAATTTAAATCACTCAGCACCACAACAGGTTCTCAATCAAACACCCAAGTCACCTGAAAGGAGAGATGGCTATTTGAAGGAGTTCACGTATGTGGATGAGAACAGAATTACCAAGTCAGTCATGGCTTGGGTTCCCGGTGATAACTAACTTGTTTTCTTTCACGTGCAGGAGCTAACTACAGGTCTAAAAAATATGTGGTTCGTCGACAGTGGTTGCTCAAGGCACATGACTGGGGAAAGGAGTCTGCTCACAGACTTCAAGGGAGGGAATAAGGGATTCGTATCATTTGCTGGGAACAAGCTAGGAAATATCACTGGAACAGGAGTACTTACTAATGGGACTATCACACTTGATCAAGTATATCACGTTGATAGACTTGCTCACAATCTCATTAGTGTCTCTCAGAACTGTGATAAGAAGAATTCAGTTTTGTTTACTGATACTGAAGCGTTAGTGCTGAAGCCGGGATTCAAAATTCCTGAAGAGTGGATTATGATGAGAGCCCCAAGGAAGAACGATTTGTACATGCTGGACATGAACATCTCTGATTCGTCGATGGGAATAATCTATTTGTTGTCTAAAGCTTCAGAGATCGAATCCGTCTTATGGCACAGACGCATGGCACACTTGCACCTGAGGAAAATGAACTACATCACTAAACGTGGATTGGTGCAAGGTGTCTTGATGAAGAGTTTTAAGTTTGAAGACAAGTGTGTACCGTGCAAGAAAGGCAAACAACAAAAGAAGGCACATAAGTCTAAGACTCAGAACTCAATAGCTTCCACTTTTGATTTGTTGCATATGGACCTATTCGGACCTATCAACAAAAAGAGTATAGGTAGTAGTTGGTACTGTTTAGTTATCACTGATGATTACTCACGATTTTCATGGGTTTTCTTTTTAGGTACGAAGGACGAAAAAGCTGCAAAGTTGATTGGGTTCTTAGACCAAGTCGAAAACTCCTACGGGACGAGGGTAAAACGTATCCGGAGTGATAATGGAACAAAGTTTAAAAACACAATAATTGTTGTATATTGCCTATCCAAAGGCATAGTGCATCAAATTAGTGCACCATACGAGCCACAACAAAATGGGGTGGCAGAACGGAAGTACAAGACTTTGATTGAGGCAGCAAGGACCATGCTCTCGGATTCAAAGCTTCCTACCATGTTTTGGGGGGAGGCAGTGAATATCGCTTGTCATGTTTTAAATAGCGTCCTAACTTTCAAATCATTGATCAAAACCTGTTATGAAGTTCTGAATAAAAGACCACCAAATTTAACTGGCTTCGAACTGTTTGGGGTACCGTGTACTTTAATGAAAACAAAACATCAACCTAAGTTTGGTGAAAAGGATGACAAAGGTTATTTCCTAGGTTATGTGCCTAATTCACCAAACAAAAGGGTTTTTAACAAATCAAGCGGTACGATAGAAATCCTGTATGACATTGATGTAACAAGTTAGACACATGAACCCTAAACTGGTCCGGAATGGATATTTGATTATGACTCATTGTTTGAATCATTTAACATTCCTTTGAATGGAAATGCAGGTACAATTGAAAATGACTTATCGTCATTAAATCTGAATTACGACGGTCAAGGTTTTCCAAAGACAAGCTTTCCCTCAACTTCTGAGCCTACAACGCCAAAAAATGAGTCTCCAGCAGAGAATGATTCTGAGTTACCTACAAACGAGAATCAGACTACCATTTCTACTTCCGAAGATAGTAATCATGAGGAAGAAAATTTGCCGTCTGAGGTCGTTCCCCCGTTAGGTGATATAGGATCAAACTTAGGAGATAATCTTAGGGTCGATGAGATTGAAACATCGAGAATTAACATGGATCATCCGGTTGAGAGCATCGTAGGAAATCCGCATTCTGGTGTGAGAACTAGGAGTGGTTTGAATAACAACACACTGCTGTTGTCGATGATTAACGACTCCGAGGCTTTTCACACTTGCCTTTATTTGTGTTTCATCTCGCAAGTAGAGCCGAAGAATGTGCAAATGGCACTGAAAGACAACTCTTGGGTTGAAGCGATGCAAGAAGAACTGTCAAAATTCAGAAAGCTTGTAGTATGGGAGTTAGTGCCGTTACCTCGAGGAGAAGTTGCAATAGGAACTAAATGGGTTTTTAAGTGCAAGAGAGATGATCGGGGTATTGTTACTCGCAACAAAGCAAGGCTTGTGGTAAAGGGATTCAACCAAGAATAGGGAATCGATTACAACGAGGTGTTTGCACCAGTGGCAAGGTTTGAGGCAATTCGTTTGTTTCTGGCTTTTGCGTCCTTCAAAGGATTTAATGTCTATCAACTTGATGTAATGAGTGCCTTTCTGTATTGAAAGGTGAAGGAACTGGTGTACGTTGAACAGCCGCCTGGGTTCACTAATCAGAAGTTTCCCGACAGAGTGTATCGACTATGTAATACGTATTCCCGTTAATATTATCAGCACCTTAATGATTTCTTATCACACACAAGAAGAAACTAGCTCAATAAATGTGAAATGATGAAGAAAGACAATAAGAATGTTGAGAGAGTATTGCAAGAGGCAGCTGGGATATTCTATTCAAATTGTCAACCGTAATATTAAAGTAACCCTAGGAGCCTATTTCTAGGCTCCTTTAATTAAGTCTTACAACTTGGCAACTTTGGCCCCTTGACTATTACAAAGAAACAAATTACATGGAAATTAAATACAAGACAAAATACAAAGATAATAATTATTACAAAACAACTCCTATGATCGAAATAATATATCTAACAATCTCCCCCTTTTCGATCATTTAGGAGGTCCTGGAACTTTGGCGTGGTCCGTTGATTCTCGGAGTCCAAGGATGACGTCGAAGCGTCTGGTCAGTTGTCTCAGATGTAGCCGTTCGTTCAAGAAGTCTATGCGGCTGAAAGTATCCTGTATCTCCTTTGGTGAGCATCTTTGTTCAGGATCTGGTTGAGCATCATAATCTTGTACTTTCTTTGAAAGAGCAGCTCGAACCAATCGAAGTGTACCATCGGAGTAGCAAGGAAGATCCTCAAAGCGCATATACCTTTTGTAGCCCTTGTAGTTTACAAAAATGACACCTGGATCTCCAGAAAGTACAACTTCGTAAGCCGGGTGGTGGGCTAGAAGGAAGCTATCCTGTTCCGGTGCTTGAAGACCCACTTTAACCATTGCGCTCTCGATAGCCATCTGGAAGTCTCTTAGGCACATAATGATTGAGCGACGGTTCATGCTTCGAACTAAGGCACCCAAAGAAGTCATGCGAGACATATGTCCTTTAATGCGATTTTTCAATCGCTCGTGTAGGAATTCGACATCGTCCACATTTATAAAGTCTAGGTCATTCTCGAAGAACTCATCAGCAGTGCCATCTTCTCTTTCTACTTGAAAGGCGGGGTAGTATACTTTTGCTCTTTTGCACATGGTGATAGAAATGAGTTTCTTTATCTTCGATTTGGACACTTTTGACCTTCTCTCCCTGAGCATCAGTTGATAGTATTCGGCCTGTTCAGCTTTGGTAACATTTGTGAGTTCCATAAGTAGGCGTCTGCTGAAGGATCCAGGCTTCTTTCTGAATAGCATTTTAAATCTTTCTTCTAGGTACGGGTTCTGAAACTGCTCAGGGGGAAACTTTTGTAGGAACTCTTTGAGGCCCTGAACGGGGGGTTCTTTGATTTCAGATCTTTTGGCTTCAAGAAGCTTTATGATTGTCCCCCGCCGTTCTTGTCAAAGTTTGTCTTTTTCTTCTGGAGGCAGTTTTTGTGCTTTTCCTTTTGAATAATGATCCACCCAGAATAAATCATCTTTCCTGTATATACCAGGTCCTTCTGGAGTTTTATCAAAGCAGTCGACCCTTTTGGTTTGAGAAGGACCTGGTTTTTCGGTTTGTTGGACTGGAGGAGGGCTTGGAGGGCTTGGGACTATGTGGGATTCTTTGAGTGACTGGGGAGCTTGGATGGATGAGAGGATTTCTTCTTGATGGGCTGGTGGTGGTGAATTCAGGAAGTCAAAGGAAGAGGATGAGGATTTTCTCGTTGGAGATTCAGGTTCAGGCTTAGGAATCAATAATGGTTCGTTGTCGTCATTATCGGAATCTGAATCAGAGACCAAAATGATTTCAACTTTCTCGTGAGGCTCCTCGAATTCTACCATAGCTGTCATCGGATCCAGTGGAGCTGGACCCTCGACCATGGGCTCGTCTTCTATTAGCAGATATTCCGGAGCCTCCTGACTCTTTTCCCCTGACCCCTGAAATTCAGACCCCTCAGCGGTCTCTGCTACCCCTATACCTAGCATGGGCTCCACAAACTAAACTTTGCGCCTCTTCTCCCCCTCATGACGATCAGGGTCGTCCTGATCGTCATGTTTCCTTTTTGGAGCCTCGGCTTGAGTGCGGCACTGGAGTTCGATAACAGCCGACTCTAGGCGATCCATTCTGGAATTTAGCTGTTCCTGGACTTGCAAAATTAGGCGGTTAAGCGCATCAATTTTGTCTGACAGCTCCGAGATTTGATGTTGAACTTAATGGGAACCTGGTGGGGGGCCAGCTTCGGAAGCGACACCCTTACCCTTGATTAGTGAAAGAAGGGCGGTGTGACGTTCCTCGGCGGCTTCCCATTGGGCGTCCAGGTCAGCCCGGGTAATCACGCCGGCAGCACGTAAAGCTGCCGTTAGCATCTCCAGATTGATTGGGAGATGGCCGGAAGTGGATGGCGTAGATGGAGCCACTTCCGGTCTTCCTTCCGTCATCTCTTGCTCCTGAATAGGATGCGCAGATCCAGAAGTTTGTGGAGCTGCCATGAAGGCAGCTCTTGGGGATGCCACGGAGGCATCGTGCTGTGTTATGGGGGATGGAATCGTGATGGAATGAAGGGCGGTCACTTGGGGAGGAGTGTGACCTCTTTCAGCACCGCCACTCTCCGAATGAGAGGGCGATGGAGTATGTGGTAGAACCCCGTGGAATGAAGTGGTTTCCCTTTGAGGGGAAACCAAGTGGGTGGTGGGGGTCTTATAGAGAGGAGTCCAGCTAATTGGGCTTAGTTCACCCTCAGATTGAATCTCCCTCGCTCTCACGACAGAGATAGTTCTTTCTGAATCTGCCGTCTCTGCCGTCTCACCTCCTGCTTCCTCCCTCACAATCACAGTCTCCCCCTCACCCAAACCCAGAGATTGCTGAACATCCACCTTAACTCCCTCGTGCTCACTCAAAGTTGGCTCACCTTCGGATTGGTTAGTCTCAGTCGATTCCGACTGAGACTCATCCGGATAACTCTCCTTTATATATGCCCTTACCCGCTCCATGCCCCTTGACCTCATTTGAAGAGATAGAGGAATTTTCATTACCGGTACTGTCGGGGCCCCCTTTGGCAGAGTTAACTTTTGAATTGCCACTGTGGGGTATACGTCTGCCTCCGGACGCTCATGGATGTCATCATCTTGGTCCATCGCATATTGAATAATGAGTTGCAGGAATCTCTGTAGCGGAATATATTTTCTGCCTTTCTTGGTGCTCCTCTCCAGATGGACTCTTTGTAATTCTTCGAATACGAATGCAGCATAGTCCACATGTCGGTTAAAGGCAAAGCCTGTGAATATGGCTAGTACCTGGGCCGACGCTGAATCATGTCCGGAATGCTTGGCAGTGAAGCATTTGTTAAGCACATCAAAGAGTATCCGCCAGTGGGATTGAAGGTACTTTGTGCGGAAGTTTGAGGGTTTAGAAAGAGGGCTGTCATAACCCAGAGTTTGAATCTCGGCTAGGGTTTCAGTGACGGATGAGCTTGGATCGAAGAATTCACGGGTGGGAAGGTAGAATTCTGTGGGAAGATGAAGGATGTGGCGGATGGCAGGTATAGTGACTTTGACTGGAACACAGTCTATTGTGGATGTAAAATGGGGTTCGGGGTCAACCACATATTTCAGTCTGTTCCAGAATTGTTGTAGATATATCTGGGGAACAGCTATGGCGATGGATAAGGCATAGTAGATGGGATGCGAGTGAGGATGTCGAAAGCTAAGGTTTGGGGTTCTTTGGTGAGGATGGAAACGTCGAGTTGCCAGTTATGTGGAATGAACTCGACAAACTCGGGCCCTGGGTAGGATGGATTCTTCTGGGAGTTGGGTGTTGTTGTTTGGGATAGGGGAATGGGGTACGGTGAGAATGACTGCGGGTTCCATCATCCTGCAAAGTGCAACAGAGTTAGAATCATAAGACTTGGGATGATAATGCATTGATGTGAAGTCTAGATGAGTGTGAAATAGAAATTGTCTGATCTGTATAGCATCAGGTCTATATTAGTAGAATAAAATTCCATTAATAAAGTCCAACGTCGATCGTTAAGAGACCGATGTTAGATTAGACCTTTTCACTCAAACACTAATCCTAACTCTAATCAATGGTGCACTGAGATGGAAATATTTTTGTGATTTTTTTTTTGAATTTATATAAAAAGCAGAAATGGAAAAATGAAAAATTAAAAAAAAAATGCTAAGTGTTGGATTTCGGATGGTCCGAATTCGGATGAACAGTGTCACCGAATTCGGATCAATCCGAAATCGGATGATGCATGAATGGTTAGTGGGGTCCGAATTCGGATGAGATAACAGTAGGGACCGAATTCGGATAATGGTCTGAAATGCATGGCATGGAATGAATGGAGGTGGTCCGAATTTGGATGGGTCATGAAACATGATGCGAAATCGGATGATGACTTAAGTAAATGCATGCTATGATATGGATAGGTCCTAAGTTCGGATGGTACCCAGAATTCAGATGGGAACCGAATTCGGATATCATCCGAATTCGGATGAACAGTAGAGAACATACTTAGACTAAATTCAATTTTTGAAAATTTTGGCCTTACTATGATGGTCCGAATTCGGATCAACAGTGATCCGAATTCGGATCAACATTGGTCCGAATTTGGGATTTGTACTTTGAAAATTAGTCTAAGTCGAACATCCGAATTCGGGTGTTGGTCCGAATTCGGACATCCGAAACTGCATGCAACAATTAATGAGTTCATGCAAAATTAAACGTGAACAGTTAATATTAACAAAAATGCATGAAATTACAGATCCTATACTAAAAACACATAATGAACATTTTATCTAACTACAAGTAAGTAAAAAACACACATTAAACAACCTAAAAATAAGAAAAACCGAAATGAAAAAGCTAACAAAAAATGAAAATCAAACTCATAATATAGGAAGATAAAAGCTGAAATAAAGGTAAAAAGATGTTACCTGATGATGCCGAAGATGAATGATGTAAAAAAAATGAAGAAAAATGAAGATCCAAAAGCTTTGAATGATGTTAATGGTGGTTCGGCGGTGGAAGTCGACGAGAGCAAAGGAAGAAGATGAAAGAAAAATATCTTGGAAGTGAAGGTATTGACCGTTGACCGCCCCTTTTAAACTCGCGTGGGTCGGATCCGGTTCAGAGAGGATCCGCGCCCCAAAAATTTTGTGGGCCGCCGGTTTGAATTTAACACACGCACACATAATTTAAAAGAAATGGGTTTTAAGAATATAAACAAAAACAAAATTAAAAAGAAATTTTGGCCCAAATTTTATTACATCTTTTTGAGTTTTGCTATCAGACTTCAAAATAAAATATTTTTGGTATTTTCTTTAATTTTGAAATTAAAATAAAATAAAATAAAGTAAACTAAAATCTTTTTGGCTTTTTGAAAAATTTGAAAGGTAAAATCTTTTTGGAATTTTCTGACCTATTAAATTAAACCTAAAATTAAAAAATAAGACCAACCTAAAATTCAAAATTTAACTACAAAAGAAAGAAAAAGAAACACCGAATTATAAAATTTAAAATCCTAACTATACTCCCCCTCAAATACATACCGGTTCTTTTCCTTTTCCTTTTCAGAATGAAACTTGACAACCCTTTTTAGCCTTACAAACACATACAAACCTGGATATTGTTTGCATTCCACTCCGTGATGAACAATTCACACAGCAATTTGTCAGGATCATTAATTATTAAAAATATACGCAGATAAGGAAATATTGAGTTTCAATTTTGTGACACAATCCTTAAATTTAAATAACAAATATTTTTTAAAATAAAGGAATTTCAATCATGATAGATTGAAATAAAATTATTTAACACAATATCTGATATTTAATTGGAAGGTGGATTCAACATGCCGATATGGGATACTAAAAACTGAAAACGAGGTTCGTCTAAAGCTTTAGTAAATATATCCGCAAGTTGGTATTCCGTGCCAACAAAATACAACTCAATGGTTCCCTTTTCTACGTGATCTTTAATAAAATGATACCTGATATCTATATGTTTTGTTCGAGTGTCCTGCACGGGATTGCAAGAGATGGCAATTGCACTTCGAGAATCACAGTAAATAGGGATATTGGTGAGTGAGAATCCATAATCGCGTAATTGTGTTCTCATCCACAGCACTTGAGAGCAACAGCTTGCAGCTGCTACATACTCAGCCTCAGCTGTAGATGTGGAAACACAATTCTTCTTTTTGGAAGACCAACTCACCGGTCTATCTCCTAAAAACTGTATTCCTCCCAACGTGCTTTTTCTGTCCACTCTACAACCTGCAAAATCAGCATCTGCAAACGCGGTAAGATCAAAATCGGTTCCCTTTGGATACCATAGACCGAGTTCGGGTGTACCCTTAAGATAACGAAAAATGCGTTTTACCGCTGTTAGGTGTGATTCTTTTGGGTCGGCCTGAAATCTAGCACAAAGACATGTTGAAAACATTATATCCGGCCTACTGGCAGTCAAGTATAGTAAGGATCCTATCATCCCTCTGTAAGTTGTATTATCGACACTTTTCCCGGAAGGATCGGTGTCTAACTTACAGTTGGAGGCCATGGGAGTTGCGATACTCGTGCAAGAGTCTAACTTATACTTCTTGAGAATGTCAAGAGTATATTTCGACTGGTTTAGAAAAATCCCATCCTCAAGTTGTTTGACTTGCAATCCGAGGAAAAAGTTCATTTCCCCCATCACACTCATCTCAAACCTGGACTCCATTAGGGCTGAAAAATCCTTACAAAAATTACTGTCAGTAGATCCAAATATAATATCGTCGACATAAATCTGTACTAGCATTATATGTGGGCCTTCCCTTTTAGTGAACAGAGTTGTGTCCACCACACCTTTATAGAAACCGGTAGAAATATAGAAATTTAAAAGACTATCATACCATGCTCGAGGTGCTTGTTTTAAACCATAGAGGGTTTTATCTAGCACATAAACATGGTCAGGTTTATGTGCATCAACAAAGCCTTGTGGTTGTTCAACATACACCTCCTCGTTGAGTTCACCGTTTAGAAAGGCAGTCTTGACGTCCATTTGGTACACTTTGAAGTCTTTGTGTGCCGCGTACGCCAAGAAGATTCTGATTGCTTCGATCCGTGCAACTGGAGCGAAGGTCTCGTCATAATCTATCCCTTCTTGTTGTCGGTAGCCTTTGGCAACAAGTCTTGCTTTATTCCTTATCACAATGCCGTTCTCATCTCGTTTGTTCTTAAAGATCCACTTTGTTCCGATGACTGTACGGTCTTTTGGTTTGGGAACTAACCGCCATACTCTTAGCTGTTCAAACTGGTTGAGTTCCTCTTGCATTGCAACTATCCAATCCGGATCTGTCAGGGCTTCATCCACACGAGCGGGCTCTATCATACTCAAGAATGATGCGAAGAGGCATTCATTAACAGATGCCCTACGAGTTTGGACTCCTGTTGATACATCACCAATGATTTGATCTGTTGGGTGACTTCGGGTCCATTTGATCTCATGTGGAAGGGGTGCTCGGGATGGAACCTCTGTGGTTAATGTGGGGATGGATGAGGATTCGTGGTCAATGGTTTCAAATGATGGTACCACTGGTTCCGGTTCGATTCCCGAGTGTTCAGGTGAAGGAAGAATTGTTGGTATTATATGTGAGGGTATTATAGAAGTAAATTCAACTGCAGATGTGTCGGTGGATGATGTAGATGGATGAGGGTATGTTGATGAAGATGGAGCGGAGAAACTTTGAGGCGCAGTTGAACTGGAAGGATCACCTACATTATTGACAATATTAGAAACACTAGCGTTAGGACCGAAAAATTCAACATAAAAAGGATCAAATAAATTAACCAAATCAGAAGAAGAAAAAGAAATGGGGTTATTGGAAGAGTCTCCAGGCATTTGAGTAATGCGTGGTCCTGATTCATCAACTTCGGGAGCCAGTTCAGCCAACTCATCAAATGTGACGTGCACACTTTCATTGACTTTCCTGGTTCGGGTATTGAATTTCCCGAGGTTGTCTTTGTCATTCAGCACATAGCACCTGCAACCAAATACACGTAAGTACTTGATAAATGGTACTTTATTCAAAAAGAGTTGGTAAGGAGTTTTGTTAAAGCGCTTATGGATGATGGAGCGATTTTGTGTATAGCATGTTGTTGATACGACTTCGGCCCACAAGAACGGAGGTAGCTTTGAGTATGTGAGCATTGTACGAGCGGCTTCCACTAGCGTACGGTTACGCCTTTCCACGACCCCATTTTGTTGAGGTGTTCGAGCAGCAGAGTATTGATGCTGAATACCTTTGGATCGAAGGAAGCCCTCAACTACTGAGTTCTTGAACTCCGTGCCGATATCTGATCAGATTGATTGCACTGACAGCTGCTGTTGGGTCTCGACACTCTTGATAAAGTCAATGATTTCTTGAGCTGTCTCGTCCTTGGAATGCAAGAACCTGACCCAGGTATATCGAGAATAATCATCAACGATAACCAACACATATCGTTTTCCATTTATGCTTTGAGTTCTCATCGGTCCGCATAAATCCATATGAAGTAACTCCAATACTCTTTTTGTTGATGGTTCGGGCTTTGGTTTGTGAGATGATCGTTTCATTTTTCCTTTCTCACAAGCTCCACACAGATGGTCCTTTTCGTAGCGCAATTCAGGAAGTCCTTTAACTAATTGTTTCGCAGCCAGCTTGTTGATATTATCAAAATTCAAATGGGATAATCTTCGATGCCACAACCAAGAGTCCTTTGAAGAGGCTTTTGATAGTAGGCAAATGTTATCCTTCACTATTAGCTTAGCTACATCAATGGTGTAAAGGTTAGAGTTTCGGGAACCTGTTAGGATTTCTTTTCCATCCATACTCTTAACACTGCAGTTCTTAGCCCTAAACGTTACTTCTAGTCCTTTGTCGCAGAGCTGTCCTATGCTAAAAAGATTATGTGATAACCCCTGAACATAGTCAACGTCCTTGATGACCAGATTATTTAGAACTAAGTCCCCGTATCCTTTGATGTGAGCCTGATGGTTGTTCCCGAATTTCACAGTTCCGCAATACTGTTCAACAACGTTGGACAGCAATTCTCTTCTTGCAGTCATGTGTTTGGAGCAACCCGAATCCATATACCAAATGGACTTAGCCTGAAAAACACATAAATTCATATAATGAAAAACTATATGCATTCAAACACATCCATTTTTAATTCACAATCAAACCGTGTTCTGAACCGAGATGTTTAGAAAACATGATGAGTTAAGACCGGGTCCTGGGCTGTGTGCACAGAAGCCAAACGTGTCGGTTTAAGCACAACCGACAAGCAAAAGAACGGGTCCTAGTCTAGGGTAACTAGAAGCCATTTCTTTGAAGCACGGGTCTTGATCAGAAGTAACCAACAACCATCTGCATTAAGATCACACAACCTTGGGTACCCACCTCAATATGGGTCCCTTCTTGTTAGGATTTCCAGTTTTATATGGCACGTGTACAGATTTAGAATCCCAATTAGCATTTGTGTGTGGTCCGAATGCACAACCCTTTGGAATCCATTGAAGATTGGATTTATTGGGTTTTGGAACCTTAGGCGCTGAAATTGCCTTTGGTTTTTGTCTTTTTGAGACCTTTGTGACCGTTGCTTTGGTTTTAGGCCTTGGCAACAGACAAATCTCAATTTTGTTTGAGGCCGATGATGCACTATTTTTTGTTTTCTTTTTCCGAATACGTTTAGCAGGATATGGCACGAAAGCATTTATTTCAGGAACCTGTCGTCTATATCGAGTTGGACACAGATTAAATAAATCACTGAAAGAGTACTTTAACGGAACAGCAGAATTCGGTACAACATTACAGACATTGTCACACACATTGTTACATAAATTGTCTTTAGAGATTACAGACATCCTATCTCTAGTAACAAATTCATTTGGCATTAAAGCCTTCTTCACAAAAAAACTTGTAAAATCCTGCATGGTGTTTTTTGGGACTCTCCTTATATGATCTGTAGGATCAAAACGATTAGAGTCAGTAAGCATGGAAGATTTAGACTTTACAGACTTTTCTTTTTGGTGGTGAGTTGGTTTCTTAAAAGACTTGGATTTGATCTGAGTCTTTTTAGGAACCTCATTTTTGAAAACTTTTGAACACTCACCTTTAAATGACAGAAGAATATTCAGCTTTAGCCTTACCTTTATCTGATGACACACATGGAATTTTTATGGAATGAGAAAGTGTTTCTTCTTTTGAAAGAACTTTCAATTTTTGTGAAACCATTTCAAAGTTTTCTCTGTAGACAGTAACTTCCATAGATTGTTGAAAAGATTGATATACCAATTCTTCTTCTCTCTTAAGAAGAGCATCTTGAAGATCAAGTGCTTTCTCTTGAGACGACTTCCATTCCTTTTCTAAAACAGTGATTTGTTGTTGAAGAACTTTTGCAGGAATATAAAGTTGAGGAGTTGATTTTACGGTTTCAGTTTTCAATTCAGCTTCTGAATAAGTTGACAAGAGATCTTCCTCTAAGGTGGGTACTCTAGAAGAATAACTCTCGTTAAGTTCTTCATATTGAAAAGAAATTTCTTTATCTTTACGAGCAACACATTTCTCATTTTCTTGGTTTAAAACATCTTTTGATGACTCAAAAAAGATAGATTTAAGACCGGCTCCCATATAGTTCATGTTATAAAATACAGGTAAAACATTTTGTGCTTTTTCCAAATATTTAGGATTTTTAAAACCAATTCCTTGTTTAGAATGGTAAAACCTAGTTTCTTTGGGCTGATTTAAACGGATAGTTTGTTCTGTTTGACCCCTTTTCAAAAATGCATCGTCAAGGGTCTTTATTCTTGAGTACAAACTTATCCTTTCTTCTTCAATCATTTTGTATTTTTCTAAACTGTCTATATTTTCCATATTTACCACATCTAATTGTTTTGTAAGAACAGAAATTTCTTCTTTTAGAGAGAGTTTTTCTTTTGAAAGCGTTTCCATGCAAGATTCAAGGTATATATTCCTATCCTGAACATCTACTTTTTCTATTAACATCTGTTTTATAACATTATGATTAGTGAACCACTTTGAATGATATAATTCAGATGATTCTTTTAGAGTTTGAGCTTGATGTTCAGCCTGTACACACCTTGCAGTTTCAGCATTTAATCTAGCTTGTAGATCAAGTATATGTGTGTGCAATGTACATTCATTATCTACAAATAATTTATTTACATGTGCAGGAATGTAACAGGAATGTACCTCATTGGACTCAGAACCGGATGTGGAGCATTCGGGATCGTTGGTTGTAGCCATCAGACATGCTGGTGGATTTTTCAGTGTCTCCCCCTCAGCAGCATGATCTGAATTGTCAGCAGTGAAATCAGCACAGTTCTCCAACCCCATACGTCAACCATGTAGCAATTCTTGCCCTTGTCATCCTCGTCTTCAAAATCTTTAGCATCCCAGTAGTCTTCCTGGGCGACGAGGGCTAATGCATCCGTTCTCTTCTTGGCTGCCTCGAGCTTTCTTTCGTAGTACGCAATGTCTCTGTCGAAATTGTTCTTGCATTCCCTAGCAAAGTGGCCCGGTTTGCCACATTTGTAGCAGAGACGTTCATCTGCGACCTTCGGCTCATCTGCTCTCGGCCTGTCCTCTCTTCTTTCCGCCGGCCTCTTATCTGCCCGGCGATGCTCTCGGCTGTCATCACGCCTCCTGTCCCTTCTTTCGGGCTCTCTTCTCTCTTCCCTGCGGTCATCCCGACGATCATCCCTTCGATCGTCCCGCCTGTCGTCCCTGCGATCATCACGCCTATCATCTCGCCTTTCATAACGGCGATCATCTCGATAGTCGCGTCTATCGTCATATCTACGATCATCCCTATCATGCCTTCAGTAGTCATCCCTTCGATAGTCATCACGTCGGTCATCCCTTCTATCATCTGAGTACCTCCGTGGACCGGTGTCATAACGGAGTTGGTTGTTAGTCTTGTTGGAGAACCGTCGTTGTTGGAGACGGTTGGTCCACAAGGCTATCTGTTCCTGTATCGAAGCTTCCTCCTCATCATAGACCTCACGCGGAGGAGAAGCATACCTGTACTGAGACGACGAAGAACCAGGAGCAAAGGATGGTGTTGGAATCTGCGTGTTGGTGATCAAGGCTAGTTAATCATTCGGTTTCAACCCTGTGTTCGCTGATAGCAGTAGAGAGGCCAATTGATTTGCCATAAGCTTCTGTTGATCCACATCCCCTTGATACTTTTTAAGCTCCTTAAAGACGACATTAATGGATACTTCAGGAATGTTCAGGACTCTTTTCGTGGCTCGACATGCAAGCTGCTACTCGGGGGCTAAGGCGGCAAAGAACTGGATGTTGATATCATCCCTATCCTTCTTGATGTGCAGTTTGTTCAACTCGTTAAGGACTGCACAGAACCTGGTGAATGTGGCTTGCAGAGATTCCCCGTCTTTGGCGCGGACTTCCTGTAAACTTTGTCTTTGCCTCCTCTATTTTGGCACGATCATCGAGATCTGCCCCTAGCATTTGGACTTCTAGCTCGTCCCACATTTCTTTTGCAGACATTTTGCTGTCTACACCGACCAGAATATCAGTGGGGAGGGCTTGATAAATCAGATATTCTGCCCTCTTGTCAGCGTGCTGTCGGTCTCTCTCAGCGTCATTTGCCGGTTCTCTTTCAACCTTTGAGGCTTGGACAGGGGGGTCAGCCTCAGGTCTGGCTGCTATCTCTCAGTAGTAGATTACGGGTCCTTCTGATATAGACTGAAGCATCAAATTCCCGAGCGGTTGCATTCCAACGAACTTAAGGAACCGGGATTTCCATTGTTCGTACTCATCGGGATAGAGAACTGGTGGTCTGTTCTCAGATCCGAGTACTAGAGCTTCGCGAGACATTATGATGATGGGTGCTGATTAACAAATGAAGATCTTAGAGGTGGAAACTGGACACGGATGGGCTGGACTTAAAACAGATGGAGCTGAATTCGGATGGTAGATGAGTTCGGATGAACAGTGTTTCGGATGGCTGGACCGAATTCGGATTGGATGAATTTCGGATGAAAGGAACCAAATTCGGATGGATGGATGAACACTAATTCGGATGGTAACCTACTTCGGGTGAACAGTAATTCGGATGGTGTATGGTCCGGATGAGATGCTAGTTCGGATGGGTTCCTAAATCGGATGGAGTCCAATTTCGGATGAACAGTGATAAGGGTGGGAACCGAATTCGGATGATCTTAATTTCGGTTGGAACTAATGGACCGAATTCGGATGGACCGAATTCGGATAAACAGTGGACAGGGTATGTCCAGGTGGGGACCGAATTCGGATGGTCCGAGATGGGTATGGTCCGAAATTGAAAAATTTAAGTACAAGTCCCAAATGTTAAAATTGAAGCCTGATCTGAACTTCGGATGGTCCGAAGTTCGGATGGGACCGAGGTTGGGTCCGAAATAGGCTTATGGGGGGTCCGAAATTCACCTAAGTATGGTCCGAATTGGACCGAAGTGAGGTCCGAATTAGGGTGATGGGTGGTCCGAAATTGGTGCCTAGATGGTCCGAAGTTCTACAGTAAGGATCCGAAATACAGCAGGTTTTTTAAGTTTTCTAAGGCAGAACTGAGCAGAATTCGATTTTTTTCAGGTTTAAAGCCTAAAGACAGTTCTAAATGATTTATAAACTATTTTAAACACTTTTGGTGATTTAAAATAACCTAAAAACACTTAAAAACAGCATAAACAAGTTAAAAAACGGACTTAAAAACCCATATTTTCAAACTTATAAAAATGGCCGATTCTTGATGATTGTAACAGAGATATGGAACTAAATGAGCTTAAAATCAGTAGAGAATAATAACGTGGTGTTTATATGACCATTATAGCACAAGAAACACAGAAAAACAGAGGAAAATGAAGATCTAACCGGGTAGAATGGAAGAACACGAAGAACACACAACAAAACCCAGCAGAATCCGAAAGATGCAGTTGAAATCCACCCCTCTGAGCTCTGATACCAATTGTAATACGTATTCCCGTTAATATTATCAGCACCTTAATGATTTCTTATCACACACAAGAAGAAACTAGCTCAATAAATGTGAAATGATGAAGAAAGACGATAAGAATGTTGAGAGAGTATTGCAAGAGGCGGCTGGGATATTCTATTCAAATTGTCAACCGTAATATTAAAGTAACCCTAGGAGCCTATTTCTAGGCTCCATTAATTAAGTCTTACAACTTGGCAACTTTAGCCCCTTGACTATTACAAAGAAACAAATTACATGGAAATTAAATACAAGACAAAATACAAAGATAATAATTATTACAAAACAACTCCTATGATCGAAATAATATATCTAACAGACTAGATAAAGCTCTGTATGGATTGCATCAGGCACCAAGGGCATGATATGAGACGCAATCAACTCATGTTTTGGACAATAGGTTTGAAAGAGGGAGAATTGATAGTACATTGTTCGTAAAGAGGAAGGGAGAAGATTTTATCTTAGTCCAAGTGTACGTGGATGACATTATTTTCGGGTCATCAGACGAGCAGATGTGCAAAGATTTCGAGAAGGTGATGAAGTCAAAGTTTGAGATGAGTGCTATGGGAGAGCTGAACTTCTTTCTGGGGTTGCAAGTTGAACAAAGGAACGAGGGTATGTTTATCTATCAGACGAAGTATGTCTATGATATTCTGGAGCGCTTCGAGATGGAAGGAACAAAGCTGACTGCTCACTTTAGTACTCCGATTCAAGTGAATCGCAATCTCGGACCGGGTACAGAAACTGATACTGATGTGGATCCGACTCTATATCGGGCCATGATCGGATCACTCATGTATTTAACTGCTTCTAGACCTGATATAATGTTTGCGGTGTGTATTTGTGCTAGGTTTTCAGTCAATCCGAAGGAAATGCGTATGAAGGCTGTGAAGCGTCTTTTGAGATACCTCAAGTCGAAACCAATGCTGGTACTTTGGTATCATGCTGATGGTGATCTGGAATTGGAAGCATTCACGGATTCAGACTATGGAGGTTGCAGCTTGAACCGGAAGTCAACAACTAGAGGTTGTCAGTTCCTTGGAGGGAGACTCGTATCCTGGTAATGCAAGAAACAGACTTCAGTCGCCGTGTCAATGTGCGAGGCCGAATATGTAGTTGCTGGTAGTTGCTGTTCACAGGTTTTGTGGATACAACAACAATTGCGGGACTACAGTTTGACTTACACTCATACTCCCATAAGGATAGATAACCAATCTACTATTGCTATAACTAATAACCCAGTTAAACACAGTAAAACAAAGCACATAGACATAAGACATCATTTTATACGTGATTATGCTGAATAGAACTTAATAAAACTGGTAAAAGTGCCAACGAAAGATAACAATGCTGATTTATTCACTAAAGCTTTTGATAAGTCACGCTTTGAGTTGTTAGTTCAACTGAATGGTATGCGTAATCCAGAGTAACTTGACATTAGTGTATTTTCTTTATTTTTATAGTAAGTTAGTAGTTAAGTAGAATTTATTTCCTTTTATAGTAAGTTAGTAGGTTACTTTATTAGCTTATTTTAAAAATGAAAACAAAAGAAAAAAGAGAGAAAACAATCAAAAATTCAAAAAAAAAAGGAGAATATTTGAAAATTGAGTCAAGTCATAGATACGTAGGTTCAAAGTGACGAAAATTAGCACAGTTGATACAATCTCTAAGTGTTAAGCTATCACACATAATGCACCTTAAACTCTAAGTGATATACATTTTCTTGTTTGATGTGTTGGTAGGCATAATACACAAAGGAAATCCTAACAGCTAATAGAATATTCAAGAAAAAGTCATATGTGTAACTAACTTAGAAGTATGACCAAATGGTCTTAATTTCTATGTTAGAGACATACAGACAATGATTCTAAATGTGGTATGAAAATTTTCTGGGGGATGTATGGCAACATCGAATACAACTTAAAGAAAAGAAAAGAAAAGAAATATTTTGATAAAAAGGAGAGAGTCAAAACAAGTCGCTTTGTTGTACGTAAGTACAGACCTGTCACCTCTGTTTTGACTCGAGTTAGCAAGATAAGTCGCTTTGTTGTACGTAAGTACAGACCAGTCACCGCTGTCTTGCTAGCTTTAAATAAACTTTAAGACAAACTAAGAGACTCTGTTGTATGTAAATACAGAACTGTGTCTGATGTTTGCCATTTAAAGAAAATTTGCATACCGAAAAGTTATAATCATTGTGTGACTGCCTTGATCATAGAAGTATGTCTAAGTATGAGACACGGAAGGTAGTTTCTTGATAAATAAAATGGCCAAGGGATATTCCAAAGTGTAAAATGTTTAAAGGGAAAATCATACCGACAATCGACTTGGTTTGCATTTCACGACAAACAATCAAAGGAATCAAAAAAATTCCGATGTGTGAAAGTGTAATACTGAAAGTGCGTATTGACACCGCTATCTGATTGAACCGTTCTTTGACTTTCTCACAAAAATATTTTGTTAGTATAGGTCAAAACTTTTAAAAGGTTGTTAGAGTTTGTATAGATCAGGGATTGTATGCTGGTAGTAGTTTGTATAGTTCTAGTACTTAGAAAAAATATATAGTTAGAAGCTATCGTCAAGGGGGAGTCTGTTAGTGCATCCTGTGTGACGATAGCAGTCTAAGTATAGACGATATTTTGTGATACTCGATTTGTTCGTAATTGCATACTAATGCGTGTTTGATATATGTTTGTTATATGTTTGATATATATGATTGATATTGATAGTATGTATGTTTGAACTTGGTTGTAATTGATGTTTTACAATAAGTTCAAACAGAAGTTCAAAGATAAGTTCAAACGTAAGTTCAAAGATAAGTTCAAACATAAGTTTAAAGGTAAGTT
The DNA here is from genome assembly GCA_020465985.1 of Centrapalus pauciflorus. NCBI lineage: Eukaryota > Viridiplantae > Streptophyta > Magnoliopsida > Asterales > Asteraceae > Centrapalus > Centrapalus pauciflorus. The sequence continues at coordinate 52,441 of JAANYP010003326.1, read as the reverse complement.
CAAAGTCACTGGTTCGAACTTATGGAGGACAAGTTCGTGGGCCTTGGGCTTAGTCGAACTTGTCCTGAGCAAGTTCGAATCAGTGGTTATAATTAAGTGTTAATCCGTTTTAATTAATAACTTTTGCAAAACTTAAGCAGAGATTAAGGCAGAGGTGATCTCGAACTTGCAAGGAGATTTTGTGTTTGTTCTTGTAGAAAATCATGTGTCGGGGCGTTCTAGTGTTCGTCTATCATCGTGTGTGTCTCTGTGTTCTGTGTGCGTGGTCTATCCGTCAAACCGCTAACGAGGATTCCGCACTCGTTGGACGGCGTCGCGTCAAGATAGGATCCGTAGGTAGGCAACCTTACACTTTAAAAATTCTCTGTATATAGTAGTTTTATGACTAAGAAAACCAAAGCCTATATCGTTTTGGAGCTTGGTCGAAAACAGCCTCAAAGTAGGCCAAAAAACATTCAAAAACCTGGAAAATTATATATATAAACTTGACGTTCTAAGTGGGTTTTATTTATAAACTTGTAATGTTGGGTTATTTAAGACATAAAGACCTTTATATATACATATCTATTCTATCTATACTATTAAAAGAGTAACTATACTCATTTCTGGTGAAGCCACGTGTCGTCACCATGAATCGACACGTGGCACTTATAGATTTTAAAAATAATAAAGAAATTTAAATCAAATCTATCCAAATCTAATATAATCTACTTTTAAATTAAAATCAAATCAAACTAAATCTAATACTCTACTAACTTATTAATTAAATCTATCCGAATCTAATATAATCCACTTTTAAATTCAAATCAAATCAAATCAAACAAAATCTAATAATCTACTAACTTATTAATTATAAGAAAATATAATAAAAGTTTAAAAAAATATATAAGAAAATAATTACTCTTCATATATATATATAGAAATATACAAAATTAATAGTTCATAATAAATAATAATAATAATATCATATACTTTTGTTTTGAAAAATAAATTAATATATTTATCTTTTTATTTATTATATTTTATATATATTAAAAATATCCACGTAATATGCGGGTAATAAACTAGTTATCATATACGGGAGATTATTAAGTCCCTTAAATCATTTAGGCTTGGTTAATCACATCCGGATCATCACCCATCAATCTACGCAACGTTGCATTTTTCGCGCATATTTTGTCATCGCACACTCGGTGAGTCTTCATAGCCCCTATTTTCACACTGTTATGTTTTGGGGCTGAAATACATGCTACGTTCATATGGACACGAAAACTACTTCATTTCTATTATGTATCACACATGTGGTTCCATCAGCCGTCAAATCATGAACCGTTAGTTACATTTATTTGTAAGCGCGAATATATTGTGGATAGATCTATTGGGAGTCATGTCCCCCATTCGGGTTAGTCTTACCGGCTAACGACGGATGCATATATTTAACATTACGGTATTACGTATGGGAATACTGCACATGGCAAACTTATAATTAAGTTTTTGTTGCATGATGGTTTATATGTAATACATAACTTGGAATTTATGATTTTATAAATTCAAACTCAACTGTTGATGTCCATACAAGTCATATTTACGTGTAAGCCTATGAGCTCACCAACAATTTTGTTGATGTATTTTAGTGTGTATTTTCAGGAAATTACGGCAAGTGCACCGTATTGGAAGTATTTTCAAACTTCCGTACTTATGGATTCGCATTCATTTTCAAACCATCGGAGTTGATTTAATTATGTATTTAAATCTCTGTATTTTGCGAACTACTTACACTATATGTTGGTGATGTAAAACATTTGTATATTTCAAAGTTATATTAATGTATTTTTGAAAACATCCATATAATGGTCGTTCGTTATGATTATGGTTACGTTTCCGCGACGTCACGCTTCGTTGCCAACCAGGGTAACGAGATATGACATTAGGTCATAGTTGCTAACCTGGTTTAATGGCGGAAGTTACAGGGTGACACCTGATCCACTTAGGATGATGTTTCAATGAAGATTCTCTTGTATCATTTTCATCTTCATCAGGTCTTGCAGAGCAGCTTTCAAGGATTTCAGAAACACTGTCCTGAGCCTGTTCACCTGTTGAAGATAATTATCTATTATTGAACACATCAGTATAGGATTCAGGGAAATCAACATTTATTGGTTCTGGACATCGTGCATTAACTATGTCAATACACTGGTTCACAAAGGGTGTATCAACATAATCATCATCATGTCCATTGTGGTTAACAGGTTCCACTCTAGGTGAAGTTGAAGCTTTTGAGTCGTTTTCTTCAACATTTGAATACAAAAGATCATCAAAGCTGAACTCTCGTGAAACTGATTCAGGAACAGGTTTGGTAGAGGCATTCCTTGATTCCTCAAACGTGACATTTATAGATTCATCTATCGCCTTTCTTTTGTAGTTGTATACTCTGAAGGCTTTAGAGACAGCAGAATATCCAATAAACACACCTTCATCAGCTTTGGGTTCAAATTTAGACAGCTGATCCCTTTGATTTAGAATGAAGCAGGGACATCCAAACACATGGAAATAGCTTATATTTGGCCTTCTCCCTTTAATTAACTTATAGGTAGTCTTGTTGAACCTTTTCACCACTAAGGATCTATTTTGAGTGACACAAATTTTCTGGGGGATGTATGGCAACATCAAATACATCTTAAAGAAAAGAAAAGAAAAATTTTGATAAAAACGAGAGAGTCAAAACAAGTCGCATTGTTGTACGTATGTACAGACCTGTCACCTCTATTTTGACTCGAGTTAGCAAGATAAGTCGCTTTGTTGTACGTAAGTACAAACCAGTCACCGCTGTCTTGCTAGCTTTAAATAAACTTTAAGAGAAACTAAGACACTCTGTTGTATGTAAATACAGAACTGTGTCCGATGTTTGCCTTTTAAAGAAAATTTGCATACCGAAAAGTTATAATCATTGTGTGTCTGCATTGATCATAGAAGTATGTCTAAGTATGAGACACGTAAGGTAGTTTCTTGATGAATAAAAAGGCCAAGGGATATTCCAAAGTGTAAAATGTTTAAAGGGAAAATCATACCGACAATCGACTTGGTTTGTATTTCACGACAAACAATCAAAAGAATCAAAAAAATTCCGATGTGTGAAAGTGTAATACTTAAAATGCGTATTGACACCGCTATCTGATTGAACCTTTCTTTGACTTTCTCACAAAAATATTCTGTTAGTATAGGTTGAAAATTTTAAAACGTTGTTAGAGTTTGTATAGATCAGGGATTGTATGCTGGTAGTAGTTTGTATAGTTCTAGTACTTAGACAAAATATATAGTTAGAAGCTATCGTCAAGGGGGAGTTTGTTAGTGCATCCTGTGTGACGATAGCAGTCTAAGTATAGACGATATTTTGTAATAGTCGATTTATTCGTAATTGCATACTAATACGTGTTTGATATATGTTTGTTATATGTTTGATATAAATGTTTGATATTGATAGTATGTATGTTTGAACTTGGTTGTATTTCATGTTTTACAATAAGTTCAAACATAAGTTCAAACAGAAGTTCAAAGATAAGTTCAAACGTAAGTTCAAAGATAAGTTCAAACATAAGTTCAAAGTCACTGGTTCAAACTTATGGAGGACAATTTCGTGGGCCTTGGGCTTAGTCGAACTTTTCCAGAGCAAGTTCGTATCAGGGGTTATAATTAAGTGTTAATCCGTTTTAATTAATAACTTTTGCAAAACTTAAGCAGAGATTAAGGCAGAGGTGATCTCGAACTTGCAAGGAGATTTTATGTTTGTTCTTTGAGAGAATCACGTGTCCGGGCCTTCTAGTGTTCGTCTATCATCGTGTGTGTCTCCGTGTTCTGTGTGCGTGGTCTATCCGTCAAACCGCTAACGAGGATTCTGCACTCGTTCGACGGCGTTGTTCGTTATGATTATGGTTACGTTTCCGCGACGTCACGCTTCGTTGCCAACCGGGGTAACGAGATGTGACATTAGGTCATAGTTGCTAACCTGGTTTAATGGCGGATGTTACAGGGTGACACCTGATCCACTTAGGTTGATGTTTCAATGAAGATTCTCTTGTGTCATTTTCATCTTCATCAGGTCTTGCAGAGCAGCTTTCAAGGATTTTAGAAACACTGTCTTGAGCATGTTCACCTGTTGAACATAATTCTCTATTGTTGAACACATCAGCAAAGGATTCAGGGAAATCAACATTTACTGGTTCTGGACATGGTGCATTAACTATGTCAATACACTGGTTCACACAGGGTGTATCAACATAATCATCATCATGTCCATTGTGGTTAACATGTTCCACTCTGGGTGAAGTGGAAGCTTTTGAGTCGTTTTCTTCAACATTTGAATACATAAGATCATCAAAGCTGAACTCTCCTGAAACTGATTCAGGAACAGCTATGGTAGAGGCATTCATTGATTCCTCAAACGTGACATTTATAAATTTATCTATCACCTTTCTTTTGTAGTTGTATACTCTGCAGGATTTAGAGACAGCAGAATATCCAATAAACGCACCTTCATCAGCTTGGGGTTCAAATTTTGCCAGCTGATCCCTTTGATTTAGAATGAAGCAGGGACATTCAAACACATGGAAATAGCTTATATTTGGCCTTCTCCCTTTAATTAACTTATAGGGAGTCTTGTTGAACCTTTTCACCACTAAGGATCTGTTTTGAGTGACGCAGACAGTGTTGACAGCTTCAACCCAAAATGATGATGGCAAACCTGATGCACACAACATGGTTCTAGCAGCTTCAATGAGAGTTTTATTCCTCCTTTCATCAACTCCATTTTGTTGTGGAGTCCTTACAGCTGAAACGTTTTGTGAGATCCCTCTTTTTTCACAGAAATCCTCATGAGTATTGTTTCTGACTTCAGTACCATGATCACTTCTAAGTTGCTTAACTTGTGCAGAGTTTAGAACTTCCATCTTTTTGATAAATCCAATAATCTCTCTGGCAGCGTCTCCTTTGGTCTTTAGGAAAATCACCCATGTAAACCTGGAGAACTCATCAACCATTAATAGATTGTATCTTCTACCTCCTAGACTTGGACACTGACATGTCCAAACAAGTCCATGTGGATTTAGAAGAGAGGAGTATCAATAAAAAATTATGCTTGGATTTAAAAGATGTTTTTCTCTGCTTGTCTTTCTCACAAGATGTGAAGAGTTTATCCTTAACATAGGTTATAGAAGGTAAACCTCTTACCAATTATTTCTTACAGAGTTTTTTGATATTCTAAAAGCTTAGGTGTGACAGCCTTTTGTGCCATAACCAGTATAGGTCAGCACTACTGCTTTAGATAAAGCAGGTTTCAGTTGTGGGATCAGCAAATTTTCATATCCACAACAGATACACCTTCCTTCCTTTGTGCACATAGCACAACCTTGCCTTGGGGATCCAGTATGTACCCCAGGTGCTTATCAAAGTTAACCTTGTAGCCAGCATCACATAGTTGGCTAATGATAACAAGATTATGTTTTAGGCCAGACACATAGTCTACTCTATTGAATATTGCAGCACCAGCTTGAAGGGTTCCATATCCTTCTGTGGATCCATGAACATTATCACCAAAGGTGACTTTTGGCCTTTTTCAGGCCTGCGATCACTCAGCAAGTCCTTGCAACCTGTCATGTGGCCTGAGCAGCCGCTGTCCAAGTACCAAACCTGGCTTGGTTATTTAACCTGCAGAGTGTCATAGGAAAGTATTAGTTTTTAGGGAACTCATCATAAGGATGAGTTCTCCTTCTTCATCAACATTTGTTGATGGACCACTTAGATCTACACTAATATTTCCAATTTGGATTGTATCAGCTTGGATACTCTCCTCAATGACCATGTTACTTCTAACACTGCTGGTTTTTGCAATGTTGGAACTAGTAGTGTCAACAGGCCTTATGTCCTCAGTTTCAGGACAGTCTTTGACCATATGAGTCTTCTTCCCACATTTATAGCATTTTCTCTTTTTAGACTTTTTGGAAGAAGTACTCCCAAAAACACATTCTGGGATATCCTTGTTGGCCTTGTTTGCAGGTTTAGCAAACTTATTACTGTTTTAGAAGGACCAACAGTTTGAGTAGAAGGCACAATAGCAACAACTTTACCTGTGTCCTCTTTCCTCTTTTTAGGAGGGCAGAGATCAAATATAGGAAGTTTAATTTGATTTTGTCCTTCCACAGGTTTGGGAAACTTATTCCAAACTTTCTGAGGGTGAGCAATGGTTTTGCCTTTGCCCTTACTAAGATGTGTTGAATGTTGCCTATCAACATAATCACTGCTTTTGGTTTTGAAAGACTTACCTTCATTTCTAACAAGTTTTCCACTATGATTTAAAAACTTATTTGAAATCACAGCATACTTACTTTCAACATGAAACTTACCCCTGTTGAAAGCAGACTGCTTACCTTTTGAAAACTTTTTCTCAAAATGCAATATTAAAACTGTTAGGCACAAAAAGGCCTCAGTCAAACCTGTTCTACATCTGAGGGGGAGATTTATAATCAAACCTGTTGATGCATTTGAAGGTTGAATTTAAGGCCTGTTATATGCCTTATTGAAACCTGAAAATGATTTGCAATATCAGTCTAAAGCTGTTCTATATGTTGCATGTGTTGCAACTAAGACAGTTTGTCCACAGCTGTTCTGTCTGTCTGATACAGGCAGTGGACAAAGTGAAACTTTCTACGCTGCTCTACACTGTTGGCAGCAGACTGGGCAATTTTAATAGTGTTTGTTCTTTGCGTCAGTGAACAGGAACCTGTTCTTGTTAACAGGCCTAACACACTTTATGGAATAGTGTCAAGCACATTCATGTATTGTTTTTGACTACAAGATCAGTTTACACAATGTCGACGAAGACAAAGTGGAAAACAGAACGCTCAGCCGCCCCCGCTGTGTTCTGTTAATCATGAAGACAAAAAGGTTATTTGAAAAAGGGTGACAGACCTTTTTCTTATATCAAAATAGGCCTTTACAAGGAAGAAAGACGCAAAGTTGACATTCCTAAATTAGTTAAAGGCAATGCAACAGTAGACAAAGTAAAAAGACAAAAGTTCTGCACGTCTGCTTTTCAGAAAAGTGCAGAAAAGTTATATTGTCTTTTCAAACAAGACTTCTCCTTTTTTCATTCCGTCCAATGAAGATGTTTCTCTTAGATCCTCTAAGTGAGTATAAAAGGAAGCTTCCAAGGTCAGAAAGAAGTGTGAAGATAGCTAAGTGCTTAAACCAAGAGTGAACGTGCAAGTGTGATTTTCATGCATGCAAGTCTTCTGTGTAACCAGCATCTGTGTGGTCTAAGGCTGTTGTAACATAAGGCTGTTCCCTTAAGTCCTTTGTAAACACGGTGGGGGAT
>JAANYP010003326.1:0-32022 GCA_020465985.1 Centrapalus pauciflorus | reverse complement strand
TAGCCTCAGGAGCCTTGCCCTTCTCAACCCCATAAGATGATCCAGACTCCCCCTGAAAAATAGCTCACTGAGCAGTTTGTTTTGAAAGATCTGCTATCTCACTTTCTTTTTCGGCACTTGGGTCATGTCCTTCGTCTTCTCTTCTATTGCTCCTCAACTCATCTTCTTTACAAATACTCTCCCTCTGAGCAGCATGATCTTTCAATATTTTCTCCATTAGGGTTTGTAGTGTTGCTATTTGATTTTGTTGGGCCGTCACAGTCTGTTGTAGATAGGCATTAGTCTGATCTAACTGTGCATTCTATTGTTATAGTTCGGTGACTGCCCTGGTGAGTTGAAAGATTTGGACTGTCTAGGTTTCGACGGTAGCTTACAATTGAGCAAGGTCTTTTGTGTCTGTTGATGTGGTTGTTGATGATGGAACGACGGTGGATGTAGACGGCCCTTCTTGATCTATGCGTTGGTGGTTAGATCTAGCAACCAAATCCTATGCTGGTAAGGAATATTAACCAATGGTAGATTTCATCAAAGCACACCCTTTACACTATGGGATGACTGCTGCTCCCAGGGTTATGTACCTTGAAATAGTGTAAGAGTTCTGGTACACATATTCCTATGATGCTGCTACCAAGACCATCAGTGGAACCATTCTTAACAACATAAAAGTAATTAAGATCACTCAGGAAACACTGAGTGCTGCTCTTGAACTTCCAATCATGGACAAGTATGAAAGACCATAGCCTGACGATCAACACATGGAGGAGATTTGAGATGTTGTGGTGTAAAAGACCCTGCTCCTGGGAGAACCCTGCACCGAGAGGATCTTGCTCCCACCTATAGCTATTTGTTTGGCTATGTGGTGATGTGTTTGAGGATGTCTGTGGTGAAGCACCATACCTCTCTCAACCCCTCATGGATTCAGTAATCTTATCAGTCATTGGGAATAAGGGTTTTCATACTCCTGTTCGAGCCAACGAGCCTCGTCTTACTACTCCAATGTTGAGGTTGTTGGGTTTGGTGGACGGACATCCAACCATGAAGGTGGACCCAGTTATTGCTCCTGCTGCAAAATCCAAATTATCAGGCAAAAGGGTAAAAAGTGCTCCCAAGCCTGGTGAGGAAGAAGGCTTGTCACCAAGAAGTCCAAAAGAGTTAACTCTGCTCCATCAGGCTTTGTGCTTGAGGGGGAGCAGGCTATATCTCCTGGACCATCTGTTGGTCTAAAGGCCTCTATGGCTTGTGGCTCTGTGCCACTTGAGAGCATGGAACAGCCTACCCAAGTTGTTCCTAGCCCAGTCTCGTCACCAGTCCAATCCCCACCACCTGTCACTTCCCCACCGTAAAGCCAATGAAGAAAACCTTGGTGAAAAAGATAAAGTTTCTCTCTGTAAAGAGGGTTGTAGATGTAGAATGCCTTCCAACCCCACCACAAAGCATCTCTAGTTCCTCTAAAAAGCACCTAGTTGAAAAAGAGGCCAAACCTATAGTGTCCACTCCACCTTTCTTGGAGACTGGTGCAACACTAGTGGAGCCTGCCTCACTCCACCCTGAGTTCCCCCAGAGTCAGCCTGAACCCTTTAATTCCTCCCAACAGGAACCAATTATACAAATGGACACTTCCTCATCCACTATCCCACTATCTCACTATCTCAACAGGGTGATGACATTGAAAGACATGACTCCTCTCCATTCCATACTGTGTCCACATTGTCCCCCTCTCGTTTGTTTCCTACGCCACCTGAGGCTGCACAAGGTGTCAATCATGTTGGTTTAAGCCCACCAATAGATCAGCCATCCCCTTCTGTCCCTCATGATACTACTGACACAACCCCTCTAGTAGTTGAAGGACTAACTTCCCAGCCTAATGAACCTTTGGGTACAGACCAGTCCATTGGTGAGGGCGTCATCCAACTACAAACTCCATCAACAATTTTCATTATGGTTGATGTTGAAATACAACCTACTATACGACATGAGGAGGTGTCTTTAGACCAAGGCACTACTGAGGGTACTACCCATGGTTCTAGCCTATTAACACCCTATTACTCCTCAACTTAATCCAAACAATCCACCCACACTCTACCATCTCCCAAGGATCTTTCTTTTAAAGAACAACTTACTGTGCTATTTCTGAAGGTGCATTCTTTGGAAAAATCCAAATCTACACTGCCTTCCACAATTGCAGACTCCATGTCTGTGAAACCTGCAGGATTTCTTGATATGTTCAAGTCGCCCTTTCCACAGCCCACTCCTCAACCTGATCATACTTCACAACTGCTTGCACTCACTACACAGTTGTAACAACTATCGTCCTCCCTCACTTCCCTTCTTACTCATCAACAAGACTCTGTGTCAAATTTGGCAGCCATGTCTCACCAACTATCAAATATTGTTGAAGCATGTTCCATATCCCTTCCCTCAACTTTAGCCTCTTTGAATACCTTAGTGGTATGCCTGTCTAATTTAATGGCATCTGGCTTAGAGGATATGCAAGAAACTTCAACACAACTCTTGCATGCCTTAGTGATGATGGTGGGGCTAATCTTTCAGATCTTATAGACACTTCCACATCTCAATCCACCTCCCTTGACCAAATTGTTACCTAGTTAGCTGACGTAAAGGACAACCTAACTTAGTTAGTGAATAACCGGGTTGGTTCTAAACCTGTTTCAAAACCTGCTATTTTACCCATTCCCACCGGATCCCTTCCTTTAGGTAAACTGTAGGTCCCGAGAGGTTCCCAAAGTATATAGCTTTAAGCTGTAGAGGGGGGGTGAATACAGCTATTTAAAAACTACACACTATTTTCTCAATGTTTGTATGTATTATCAACAATTTGTTAATTACAAACAAGCTTGAATGCGGAATAGTTCAAGCTGAGATGACAGATACAACAGTATGTTCACTAGTCTAAGACAAACTCAAACTAGTATACAATGAATACACTCACTAAGAAGCACTCACTGTGTTTACAAGACTTAAGGGAACAGCTTATGTAAAACAGCTTAGACACACAGATACTGATTTACACAGAAGGCTTGCATGCATGAAAATCACACTTGCACGTTCACTCTTGGTTTCAGCACTTAGCTTTCTTCACACTTCTTTCTGTCCTTAGAAGCTTCCTTTTATACTCACTCAGAGGATCTAAGAGAAACATCTTCATTGAACGGAATGAAAAAGGAGAAGTCTTGTTGAAAAGACAACATAACCTTTTCTGCACTTTTCTGAAAAGCAGACTTGTCTTCACATGTGCAGAACTTTTGTCTTTTTACTTTGTCTACTGTTGCATTGCCTTTAAATAATTTAGGAATGTCAACTTTGCGTCTTTCTTCCTTGTAAAGGCCTATTTTGATATAAGAAAAAGGTATGTCACCCTTTTTCAAATAACCTTTTGTCTTCATGTTACAGAACAGCTTGGGCAGGCTGAGCAGTTCTGTTTTCCACTTTGTCTTCGACTTTGTAAACTGATCTTGTAGTAAAAAACAATACATGATGACTTGGAAACATATTCCATAAAGTGTTTAGCCTGTTCACAAAGAACAGGTTCTGTTCACAAAGAACAGAACACTTTAAAAGTGCCCAAGTTGCTCACCAGTGTAGAGCAGCGTAGACAGTTTATGTCCAGCCTGTTCAGCAGACAGAGCAGCTTGGACAAACTGTCTTAGTTGCAACACATGCAACACATAGAACAGCTTATGACTAATATTGCAAATCATTTTCAGGCTTCAATAAGACATATAACAGACCTTAAATTCAACCTTCAAATGCATCAACAGGTTTGATTATAAATCTCCCCCTCAGATGTAGAACAGGTTTGACTGAGGCCTTTTTGTGCCTAACATAAACTTGTTATTGAAGGCTCTGTGCCATCTCCTTCAAAGGGGGTGAAGAAGTCTGCCTCAAAGGGAAAGAAGGACAATTCTTCTTCTAAGTCTAAGGGGTAGAAAACTTCAACTCTTTCCAAGGAGCAATCAAACATCAGTTGGGCAAGCAATAGGCCCACTAATAGTAGTTTGTAATGTAGGTACAAGTGATGATCCTACTGCTGAGCCTAGTCAGGCTAAGTCTTCAAGCCCTACGCCATTTAAGGGGGAGGAACTTATGTTTGAGGCCAGGCCCAACAAAAGAAGAAAATTAGTCTTAGATACGTCTAAGGAGGAGGTTGAGATTGATCCATATACAATAGTTAAAGGAAAAGGCAAAGTTGTTGTGGATGTGGAGGCTGAAAGAGAACTAAATCTCAAGTATGACAAGGCCCAAGATAAAAAATGAAAATTCCACTAGAATAGTACTATGAGTGGAAACAAAGACAAGTTGAGTTGTTGGAAAGAGCAAAGGAAGAAGCAGCCTCTGTGAAAGCTTCCCAGGCTTTGGTTGCCAAAGAGGCAAAGAAAGTAAAAATGTCATCTTTGGTAGTGCAAAGAAAGTTGGAGCAACCTTGTTAGGTACAAATATAAATAGAGATTGAAAACGATTTATCGTAAAAGTTCAGGGGTCATTTTGAAATTACTTAATACTTGAAGTCGTATATAAATAGAAGTACTCAGGTACTGTAGTGGTACGAATCAGAGAATATATGACTAATACAGAATATTCTCATTTGTACGAATAGGTTACATTAAAGCTTTAAGTGCAATTAAAGATCATAAAGAAACCACAGCCAATGTAATATTCTTCTCTCAGAAATATAATCATTCAGCATTTTGGGAACTGATCTTGTTGTTCTTAATTATTTAATTGTTGAATTGAAGGTCACCACATCTACGGATCGGATCTTGACGCGACGCCGTCCAACGAATGTGGAATTCTCGTTAGACGCTTAACGGATCGATCACACACGGAAATCGGAGCCGAACACGATGATAGCTGATGTAACAATCAGCCCCACACGGTGTAATGCTCCAAGAAATACTCTCTGAACACTTTCTAGCTCGCATGTGCACTTGCAAAGCTCTGAAACTCATAATTGTAAAGGATTTCTTTCACTTGGATGCTCTGTTTGCTCTCAAGTTCGACAGAACCTCTGAGCCTTCAAAGATTACTGAATTCACAATGATAAGTTCATTATATAGCCCTTAAGTTCGTATAGATGCTCCTCCACGAACTTATTCTCACAGTCTAGAACTTAACCTCAAAGACTTGAACTTAACTTGATAGTCTAGAACTTATCTGCACCTTCTAGAACTTAATATCACAGTCTAGAACTTAACTTGATGGTCTAGAACTTAACTTGATAGTCTAGAACTTATCTGCACCTTCTAGAACTTAACATCAAAGTCTAGAACTTAACTTGATGGTCTAGAACTTAACTTGATAGTCTAGAACTTATCTGCACTTTCTAGAACTTAACTGGATGGTCTAGAACTTAACTTGATATTCTAGAACTTAACATGACATTCTAGAACTTAACATGCAAATGCAAATATCATACACAATCAACAACAAAACTAGACTGTTGTCGTCACACCGAATATACCAACAGACTCCCCCTTGATGATAACTTCTAGTTGTTGTTCATTGATCGCAATAGACTATTAAGGTCCAGAGACTATGAATATCAAAACACGACAGCTGTTGTCACATCAGGAATATCAACAGACTCCCCTTGACTATAGCTTCAGTTGTTTCGTTGTCAGCAATCCAGCACATCATGTTTCTTAGAACACCCTGTGGCATTGTCCTCAATGAAACCTTCTTCAAGCATCTAACCGGTTTGTAGACTAACTTAGTCCATGTCCTACCAGTCAGAGGATTTATTCTTATTTGAACCACTGCTCTTCTACCAACTCTTGAATTAATTTATCAAATCTTCTAGAACGACCCTCCCTTCTGATAGTTTTGGCAAACACCTCAGCATAAGAATCGTCTTCCTAGATTTATAAGGTCCTTCCAAGCTAAATCAATCACTTCACACTTCAGAATCTGATTCATCATTTAGTGTAGATCTCAGCACATCCAGATTTATCACATTCTGATGTTCATTCACAACTTCTTCATCGTGTGACTTCCAATTAGGTACATCTTTAGGACTAAACTCTCCTTCCTCAAGATCCTCCTGTTCTAAGTCATCTTCGAAGTCGAACCTCATTTATTCTTCATCCAACCCTGACAATGTTCCTGATCATATCTTCTTCAGTTGCTTCTTACGCCTCTGAAGCCTTGTCTTTTCCCTTGTCAGCGGCTGATGATCCAGACTCCCCCTGAGGATCAGCAAGCTGAGCAGATTGTTGTCTTGAAAGATCTGCCAGCTCACTGTCTTTCACTATCTTTTTGTGCATTCGGGCCATCTTCTTTGACTTCTCTACAATTTCTCCCCCTGAGATGGACGATTCCAGTATAGCCTCCAGATCCAACTGGGCATTATGATTTTGAAGTTCACGAATCGCCATTGTCAACTGAAGAATGTGTAAATCCTGTTCGTGGTTCGCAATTATAAGCGGAAACTCCACATCTAACATTATTTAGTCTTAATCAATCACATGAAACAAGTCCCAATATGTTAGCCGGAAATCAAAATCGCCTATTCAACGATAAAAATTGCAATGAAGCTCTCCTTACTTACAATCTTTGATAGTTTAGAGGGTAAACCAATCAATAGAATTAAGTTAGGGAGAAACAGTAGTTATCTTCGTTCAACAGTAACAAAATCGTAAGCCTTGAAAAACTTTGAACAATTTTCAACTTTTTCAACTTATCACAAAACCCTTCACTTTTAGCAACTGATTATCACACAAATTTTGTTTTTCCAACTAGAATGCATCCTAGTAAATGACCTTGATCCTATTTATTTAAAAAAAATTAAGATAAAATAAAATTAACTAAAAAGGAATTAAACTGCAATAATTTAAAGATAAAAATACACTAACTGAATATTTTTGCGAGATAGTCAAATAAGTTTCAATCAGATAGCGGTGTCAAACGCATTTTCAGTATTCCACTTTCACGCTTAGGAATTTTTGATTCCTTTGATTGTTTGTCGTAACATACACTTCAAGTTGATTGTCGGTATGTTTTTCCATTTAAACATTCAACACTTTGGAATTTCCTTTGTCCTTTTTATTTATCAAGAAACTACCTTACGTGTCCCATACTTAGATATATATCTATGATCAAGGCAGACACACAATGAATATGACTTTTTGGTATGTGCAAATTATCTTTAAAAGGAAAACGTCGGACACAATTCTGTATTTACATACAACAGAGTGTCTTTGTTTGTCTTATAGTTCCTCTTATGTAAGCAAGACAGCGGTGACAGGTCTGTACTAACGTACAACAAAGCGACTTATCTTGCTAGTTTAAGTCAAAACAGCGGTGACAGGTCTGTACTCACGTACAACAAAGCGACTTGTTTTGACTTCCTTTTCTTTACAAATCTTTTTCTTTCTTTGTTTAAGATGTATGTTGATGAATCTATACTTCCCCCAGATAAATTTGCATACCTCATTCATAATCATTGTCTGTATGTCTCTAACATAGAAATTAAGACCTTTTGGTCATACATCTAAGTTAGTTACACATATGGCATTTTCTATATTATTTTATTAGCTTTATGGAAATCCTGCATGTATTATGCCTACTAACATATCAGAAAAGAATATGTATGTCACTTAGAGTTTACAGTGCATTATGTGTGAAAGTTTAACACTTAGAGTTTGTTAAACTGTGCTAAATTTCGTCACTTTGAACCTTAGACACTAAGACTTCTCTCAGTTTCCAATATTCTCCTTTTTTTTAATTTTTTATGGTTTTCTCTCTTTTTTCTTTTGTTTTTCTACTCTTTTTTTTGTTAAGTTAAGAGAACTAATAAAACAAACTAATCACCTAGAAATATTTGAAAGAAAGATTATCTACTGAGGTTAGGTTACTCTAGATTATGCATTTCATTTAGTTGGACTAACAACTCAAAACGTGATCTATCAAATGCTTTTGTGAACAGTTCCGCAAGGTTGTCTCCTACCAACTTAGTTATTCCAACTGACACACTTTACTTTTTTCCCATAAGATTTCTCAACTTGGTCTAAGGACCCAATCAACATGCCTGTTGTTTCGTCCTTTGTACCCCTGTCTTGTGTCGAGAGCCACCACTATCCATAAAAGCGATTGTTGTTAGGACATGTAGTTAACTCTTGCACACTAAACAAGACAAGTTAGTTATTACGGGGAACCCAAGCCATGAGTGACTTGGTAATACCATCCTCATCCACAAACTTGAACTCTTTCAAATACCCATCTCTCCTTTAAGGTGACTTGGGTTTTTGGTCGAGAACTTGTTGTGGAGATGAGTGATTAACATCCACTCTCGACCTTTGGGTATGTCTTTACTGTCCGGCCTTGAATAATTTCTGTTATAGTATATCTCAGTTTGATAATTCTGGGCTCACCTTGTGTCTTATGTCTATTAGGAGAATGAGACCTAACTAGAGTGTGACTCCTCTTAGGTATATTATTCCTAATGATGGATTGAGGGCCAGACCTTGATTGAGTAGGGAATCTATTCGGTAAATATTTCCTAACTCCATCATTTTGTCTGAGAGACACCAATGGTTGTCGACTACCTAGACGTGACATCACACTTGAGTTCTTCTCAGAAATTTGAGAACTACTCCTGCTCGTATCACTAGGCATTGTTTTCAAGGTTTGTTGTTCTTGTTTCCCTATGTTTAGTGAAGACTCTGGCTTTTTGTAGGGACAACCTGAAGCAACATGTCCTTTCTCATGACACCTAAGGCAAGACATCTTGATAATAGGTTTCTTATAAGTACTCTTTGACCTAGGTGTCTTACTAATGTACTGATTGTTCGTATCAACAGCTTGGTTTAACTCCTCTTTGTTATTATTACTTACAGTCTTATCGTCTTCTAGTTTTGGCTTACAACTAGACTGCACACACTGTACCATTTTCCTAACCCGAGGAGTAGTTGAAGATACTTTAGAAGACTCAGTTACCTTGACTACCTCTGATTTAACCTTATCTTTGGTTTCATCCCGAGGAGTAGGTACATGGTTGTTATTTGCCTCAGTAACCTTAGCCTTAGACTCGGCTAATTCCATATCTTTAAGAGAGATCTCTTTGATCAGTGACTCTACATGCTCATAAATTAGTTGATTCCTGACACTTTGTTAAAATAAGTTTTTCATTTAGAACTATCAAATCTTGAGCATCATTTCTCAGTTTGACCTGAAGATCTTCCTTAATCTATCTATGCTATTAAAAGAGTAACTAAATGCCACATGGTGTAAGGTCTACCACTGCAAGATCTATCTAGACGCGGATCCGTTAACGAGTGCGGAATCCTCGTTGACGGTTAGACGGACAACTCTCAACCAACGGAAACACGGAGACTATTAGACGCTGAACGAACGACACACGAACGATCCTACGTACTAATTCTCTCCGAAACGGGACTCACCAAGCTGATAAACTCGAGATCGCCTCTTGCTCAATTCCTCATGAATTCTGCAAAAAGTCCTCTAATCATTCGAGTCTATCCCTAATTATAGACCCTGATTCGAGTCTGTTGTGGGCCAACCTCGAATCTGGCCTAAGGCCCATTCGAATCTGTCCATCTGACAGATTCGAATCTAGCCTATTCGAATCTAAGGACTCATTCGAATCTATCACAGATTCGAATGTAACCTTTTATGCAATTCGAATCTAGCCTTTGACATATATAACTAAGTGTTTGAAACTTATGTTTTAACTTATGCTTGAGTTAATATTTGACCTTTATGTTTGAACTTCTTGTAATATGTTACATCAAGTTCAAACACACAATCAATAACAGACAAAACACATATTAAACATATATATCAAAATACTTGGTTAATACTCAGAATATTACCTAAACCATAATGCAGATCGATTAGACTGCTATCGTCACACAGGGTGTACCAACAGACTCCCCCTTGACGATAACTTCTAATTATTTACATTACATCAAATTTAAGTACTAGAGCTATATATATTACTACCCGCATATAATCCAGCATCTATACAAACTTTGACTACCTTTTGGAACTTCCTGGCTTCAGATCTCCATGGTTCAGTAAAGAAGATAGACTGATCATGAAGCTTCTTCAGGTCGTCCTTTGATAGGTTTATCAAGTGCAATGGATCATATACCTTCAAAATTACCTGCTCGTCTTGATCTTCCATGATAGCTTCAGCAGTGTCAATCTCTAGGTACCACCACTTCATGTTGCTCAAAACGTTCTGTGGCATTGGCTTCATTGGGACTTTCTTTAGACACCTCACAGGTTTGTATTCCATCCTGGCCCATGGCCTACCTGTATGAGGATCTATTCTTGACCCATCCTCGACCCTCTTTCCGGTCCTTGGCTTGAGTCGCTCAAATTTCCCTGATCGCCCTTCTTTCCTTATAATTCTTTCAATTACGTTCGCGTAGGGATCATCTCCAATATTGATCAGCTCCTTCCAGGCTAACTCTTTAACTTCAATCTTGGGCAATGAATTAAACGCTTTCAATGTCCGCCTCAAGTATTGAAGGCCATCTCTTCTTTTCAAAATAAACAGCTGCAGTTCTCTGTCAAAGAACCAGCTAATAATTCCTCCAGCAAAATTTCCAGCACTTGGATTTCTCATCTTCTTCTTCATCTTCAGCTGATCTTTCTTTTCTTCCTTCTTGAACCAAAGATTTATCAGATCAGCTCTAGATGGCTCTTTCTCAGCCTCTTCAAGGTCTTTATCTTCAGCTGAGGCTACCTTGATGTAATCAATATCAATCACATTATGATCTTGGCTTTCATACAGTTCAGTGATTGGTTGTGAATTGATTATTACTTCATTAACGTGATCATCTTCATCATCTAGCACTTCATCATCCGATCTCCAGTCAGCGACATCATCTGGAATGAATTCACCTTCTTCTAATTCTTCAATATCATCTTCAAAATCAAATTCCATTAGCTCTTCTTCAATATCTTTCAGCGCATCGATCATGTCGCTATCTAAAGTCTTTGAAGAACCTGCTTCTCCTCCTGCTCCTCCCTCTCCTCCTTCTGTACTAAGCTCCCCCTGAACTTGTGTAACTTGAGCTGCAGAAAAATCTACAGACTCAATCTCTTTGTTCGCACCGGGATCATCGCCTTCATTATCATCATCTTCTCCCTGTACTTCCTGATCTTTACAACTCGTCTCCCCCTGAGTTTTTAGATTTTTCATAAGTTGCTCTAGGAGGGACCGCATTGCTCGGATTTCAGACGATTGATCAGCAACAAATGATTTAATCTCCGTGTTTTCGTCTCTAACACTTTCAACAATGTTTCTCAGTTCTGCATTCTCCTTATCAAGATTAGAGTTATGCTCCTGGAGTTCACCGACTGCTTTTGTGAGAGTTATGATTTGAATGTTCTGAAAGTCGACACGGCTCTTAAGTTGCATGATTCGTTGGTTGTCGGTATAGGCTTCTGATGTAGAAGGGATGGACTGAATGGGAGCAGGATTGAATGGTTGGGGAATGTAGGGTTCAGGTTGCTGAGGTGGCGGTGATGGTGGAGCTGTATCTTGGGGTTGGGTCTGGGTTTGAGGCGGAGGTTGTGCATCGGACTGTGATGAAGTCCCCTGCATAAACCTGTGACGTTTGGCCCGTTGCCTTGTCACCAACTGAGGAGTCTCATCTTCTTCAAAATCTGACTCCTCCAATTCCCTGGCCTCTCGCCTCCTCGAACCACCTTCATTGATAATCAATCGTGAACCATAGGTTCCAATTTGAATATGAGGATCTGTAGACACTGATTCTGGAGCTTCAACTTCGATCTCCTCCATTTCTTCTGATTCTGTAGCAGATGAAGACTCATCATTGCCAGTCTGCTGTGGCACATATTCGTCAACATCTCTGAAGACATCTTCTTCTCCCTCTGGAGGCTCAAGTAATTCTCCCACCAATGCTGCAGCTATATCTTCATTAGCATGAGGACCTGCCTCCCAAATTTCATTTAGAGTTTGGCACAACTGATCAGCTTCGCTTGGGACATTTGAAGGCCCTGCTTCTTGTACCTCCGGTTGCTGACGTGTAGAAGGCCTTGAAGCCTGTGTTTGACTCGCAGACGCTCTTTGTCTTCTCCTTTGAGGCTGTGCTCGCGGTTGTGGACGTTGCTGTTGTTGTTGCGGTTGTTGTTGTTGCTGTCGAGGCTGAACTTCTACTTCACCTGCCCAGTTGGCATTATCTGGTGCCACAAAGTTCCTGTCTAAAACAGCTCCAAACAACGGTCGCTCGACCGGAATAGCCAATCTTCCTCGATGGGAGGAACAATCAGCGAATATCCTTTTATCCATAATAGCTACGTTCTGAACGTCATTTGATGGCGGCAAATTTGGCAAGAAGTGCCTGATCAACATCATTATAAACCTCGGATATAGCAGAAACTGCTGATTTTCAGGAGCGGTTATTTGGTGCACAAACTCAGAGAAGAACATCTCCGAAAAGCTATATGGTCGATTGTAAACCATAGCGACTATCCCAGATTGAATTTTCGCAACTATATAATCGAATCCAGCTTTCTTCGGAGCAAAGCAAACCATAAAAACATGGGCTAAAAACCTCCATTGCCCAATTAAACCACTTTTCATGTATGACACCTTGGTCACATCAAGACTGTATCCCATCCTCTGGAAGGCCGCTTGCCTTATACTTAGAGGAAACTCTATCGGACCAGCTTCTTCTTCTTGTGTGCCCAACTGCAGCACTTGTCGTAACATATCTGCCGAGAAAACTAACGGCTGTCCCGCAATTCGAGTGCGTAATACTGTCGGTGTGACCGAGCAGTCTACCTGCAGATGGTCATAGAATTGACGAATATACGGTAATATGAGCTGAACATTATGGGATAGAGCAAATCCTATCCTAGATTCCACAAGAAATTCAAGCATCTGCCTGTATCCCTGCGCCTCAGGGAGGTCATGATCCGGATGAAGCACCATATTGTGCTTAGGGACAAAAGCACGAACTGCCATATCTGCACAATAAATAAAACTGTTAGACTCATTAAAAATCAATAAACTTGTTTAAATTCAAATTTGTTTTATTTTGTACTTTATTAAATACAAAATCTAACACAATTAAATTTTCACAAGTTTAATAAAATTTAACTTAAAGAAATTAAATAAAGTACAGATTCGAAGGTAACAGATTCGAAGAGTCCATATTCGACTGTAATGGACAGATTCGAAGAGTCCCTATTCGAGTCTAATGGACAGATTCGAATATCATTGTCATCTCGAATCTAATGATAGATTCGAGAAACCTATGAACAGATTCGAAAGTCCATGAACAGACTCGAAGCCCCGACTTATGAATTTTCAACAAAAACCCAAGATTTTAACCATTTTGAACTTGGTAAATCACATACATTAGTTCAACTAGGTTCTAATCATTGATTTATGTCTTTAATTTGATCTTTTATAGGTCCAAACTTAGTTATTTAGCAAAAACCCAATTTTGACCCATAAAACTTCAAAATGTGATGTTTAAGCCCAAAATTGTGTATAAAACTACCAAAATCTTGTACAATCCGGTTGATTATACCTAGATATGAGTGTAGAATCGAACACAATAGCTTTAGACTCGATGAAATGTCGTTTATGTGAATTACGGTAGATTCGAGAAATAGATTCGAGATCGCCTGAATAGATTCGAGGAAGTAGAATCGAGAACAGTAAGAAATAAATGACTTCACTGTTGACCTATTTATACTACCAACCTTCGAGTCTAAGTCCCTAGTCGAATCTACTGACAGATTCGAAGTCTTACCACTTCGAGTCTGTCCTAGATTCGAAACTACCAAACACTTAGAAAAATTTCGAAAATTTTGAAATAACTTCAACTTTTCCAACTTTTTTTCTACGGTATTGTGTAACCAGATAAACTATGCCAGCTCTTTTACCCTAAGCAACAGATATTTCACGCAATGTTTATTTTATCCAACTTCGAATGCACCCTCAGTAACTTTTGACCTTTTACCTAAGTAAAAATTAAACTAACCCTAAATAAAATAAAATAAACTAAGGTAAAAATAAAATAAAATAAAATTAAGTAAAATAAAATTTTGACCAAAAATTTAATCTAGACTTAAGAAAAAAATTTACAATCTAAGCTAAATACTTAACAACATATTTTTGATGAGTATAGTCTAAGAAAGGTTCAATCAGATAGCGATGTCCGATACTAACTTTCAGTACTTAAACTTTCACACTTAGGAATTTTTGATTCCTTTGATTGTTTGTTGTGACATACCTATTTAGCCAATTGTTGGTATTTTACCCTGTTAAACATTCTACATTTCGGAATATCCCTTGGCCTTTTTATTTATCAGGAAATTATCTTACGTGACTCAGACATAGACATACTTTTATGATCAAGGCACACAGACAAAGATTCTAACTTGTTGGTATTTGCAAACTTTCTTTAAAAGACAAACATCGGACACAGGTCTGTATTCTCATACAACAAAGTGTCTTAGTTCGACTTAAGGTTTATTTTTAAAGTTAGCAGATAGCGGTGACAGGTCTGTACTGACGTACAACAAAGCGACATGTCTGCTAACCCGAATCTAAACAGAGACAACAGGTCTGTACTTACGTACAACAGAGTTGCATGTTTTCGACTCTCAGTTTTACATGATATTTCTATTCTTTCCATTTTCAGATGTATTTGATGTTGCCATACATCCCCAGAAAGTTTGCATACCTCATTTAGACTCAATGTTTGTATGTCTTGTACATAAAAATTAAGACCGATTGGTCGTACATCTAAGTTAGTGACACGCTTGACTTTTTCTAGAATATTTTATTAGCCTTGAGATTCCCTATATGTATTATGCCTACCAACACATCAAACTAAGTAAAGTATAACACTTAGGATTTAGTTGCATTATGTGTGAAAGCCTAAATACTTAGAGTCTGTAACGACGGTGCTAATTTTCGTCACTTTGAACCTATGTATCTAAGACTTAACTCCTTTTCTGATATTCTCTTTTTTTTTTTGAATTTTTGTAATTTTCTCTCTTTTTTTGTATTTTTGTAATTTTCTCTCTTTTTTCTTTTGCTTTTCATAGCAAAAAGCAGTAAACTAAGCTAACCTACTAACTTACTAAAAATAGAAACTTACTAAAAATAGAAACTTTCCTAAATTAGAAACTTACCCAAATTAGCAGACTATTGTAAAAAAGAAAGAAATATAACAACTATAAAAGGAAATAAAATACTACTAAGGTCAATTTACTCTGGGTTGCGCATTCCATTAAGTTGAATTAAATACTCAAACCGTGACTTATCAAACGCTTTGGTAAATAAATCAGCATTATTATCTTCTGTTGCCACCTTTACCAGTTTGATTAAATTCTTTTCAGCACAATCACGAATAAAATGATGCCTTATGTCTATGTGCTTTGTTTTACTGTGTTTAACTGGATTATTTGTTATCGCAATTGTAGATTGATTGTCTATCCTAATTGGAGTTTGAGTGTAAGCCAAACCGTAATCCCGCAATTGTTGTTGTATCCACAGAACCTGTGAACAGCAACTACCAGCAGCTACATACTCGGCCTCGCACGTTGACACGGCTACCGATGTTTGTTTCTTGCATTGCCAGGACACCAATCTCCCTCCGAGGAACTGACAACCTCCAGTCGTTGATTTGCGCGTCAAGCTGCATCCTCCGTAGTCCGAATCTGTGAACGCCTCCAACTCTAGATCTCCCTCCGCGTGATACCAAAGTCCCAGCTTCGGTTTCGACTTGAGGTATCGTAGAATCCGCTTCACAGCTTTCATATGCATCTCATTCGGATTCGCTTGAAACCTAGCACAAATACACACAGCAAACATTATGTCAGGTCTTGAAGCAGTTAAATACATAAGTGACCCAATCATGGCCCGATATAAAGTCGGATCCACATCGGAATCACTTTCAGTACCCGGCCTGAGATTGTGATTCACTTGAATCGGCGTGCTGAAATGGGCAGTCAACTTAGTTCCCTCCATCCCAAACCGTTCTAATATGTCGTAGACATACTTAGTTTGATGGATAAACATCCCTTCCTTCTTTTGGTCAACTTGTAACCCTAAAAAGAAATTCAACTCCCCCATAGCACTCATCTCGAACTTAGACTTCATAACCTTCTCGAAATCTTTGCACATCTGTTCGTCTGATGATCCAAAAATGATATCATCAACGTACACTTGTACCAAGATAAAGTGATCTCCCTTTCTCTTGACAAATAGAGTACTATCTATCCTACCCCTCTCAAAGCCATTTTCTAACAGATGGTTGGATAGAGTCTCATACCATGCCCTAGGTGCCTGATGTAATCCATAAAGAGCCTTATCTAAGCGATATACTCTATCAGGATATTTAGGATCTGTAAACCCGAGCGGTTGTTCTACATACACCAACTCCTTCACTTTCCCATACAGGAAAGCACTCTTAACATCTAATTGATATACCTTAAAACCCTTGAAGGAGGCAAAAGCTAAAAACAACCTAATTGCTTCTAACCTTGCTACAGGTGCAAACACTTCGTTGTAATCGATTCCCTCCTCTTGGTTGAAACCCTTTACAACTAATCTCGCCTTGTTGCGCGTGACTATACCCCGATCGTCTCTTTTGCACTTAAAAACCCATTTGGTTCCTATTGCAATCTCCCCTCGAGGTAACGGAACTAACTCCCACACTTCTAGTTTCCTAAATTGTGAAAGTTCTTCCTGCATCGCTTCAACCCAGGAGTTGTCCTTAAGTGCCATTTGCACATTTTTGGGCTCTACTTGCGATATGAAACATGAATATAGACATGTGTGATATGCCTCGGAGTCGTTTATCATCGACAACAACACAGCGTTGTTATTTACACTACTCCGAGTCCTCACACCCTCGTTAGGATTTCCTAGAGTCCTCACATATTCGTTTCTGTCACTTCGACCATGAAAGCTCTAGTGTTTGCCTCTGGATGTGTATTCCAATCATATGTGCCATCTAACTGTTTGTTAGATGCCACATTAGTAAGTAAACCAACCACTGAACCCTGATTCCCTGATCTCTGATTCCCTGAACTGGTTGAATACTAACGTCCGGAGTTCTGATGATTATCCATCTTGGGTCTTTGACACTCTCTCGCAAAGTGTCCCAACCCCTGACAGTTATAACACCTAACTTTTGGCTTATCGAATACTACATTGTTCACACTTCGATTTCTTCTCGTTCTTTTCATGAACCACTTCAATCTTTGTGTGATCATGGCCAATTGCCAATGTAGGTCCATTTTCTCCAAGTCATCCGGATCCAACTGATCATTATCTTCTTCCCATGGAGCTGGATCATTTATTTTCCCTTGAATACAATTCCCGTAAGCTTCTACAAACGATGCTAGATGCTTGAGTTGCTCCTTTGTAGTTTTAGCACTCATTGGCATTTTTGTGTATCCCTGAGAAGATGAACCTGAAGTAGATTCCTGCGACTAATCATCTAGATTTGAAAAACCCAGAAAGGCCCTATCGTAAGATTCTTCTGCTTCTCTTGGTATGCCCTCTTGTTCTCCAGAATAAAATGTTGTGGCTTCAGACTTAGGTACACTGGAATTAGATGGTTTAGAGTTACCAAAGTACATCTCAGGATCTTGTACCTGATCATACTTCATCTCCTTCTTCTGTATCTTAAAGTTATAAGCCCTAAGAACTCCTATAACTTCTTCTAGAGTGAGGGTTTCTAGTTTCTCTTCATCATGCTTTATCAACGCATTGTACATTTCCCACTTTGATGGTAACGCATCTAGAAGTTTCTCGATCTTTTCTAGATTCTTGATACTCAACCTTGTGGTTATTAAGCTCGGTTAATAGATGATAGAACCTTGTGACCATCTCATCCAAGTTCTTGTTCTACAGACCTTTTAAGATCGCAAATTGTTGTTTTAACAACTCAGTTCTTCCCTTCCTCACCTGTGATTTTCCCTCATACCTCTTCTCTAGAGCTTCCCAGAGCTCTTTAGAAGTTCTATGATGTTTAAACATATGTAGAATATCCAAAGGTAGTGCCATTTTAATTGATGACAGAGCTTGAGTTTTGGCTTCATAAAATTTCTTCTCCTCATCCTTCATTTGTTGATAGGAAAGAACCTTCATCCTGCCCTCGAGCTCTTGTGTAGGAGGAATATATCCTTCATCTATGCATATCCACATATGCCTATCGTTAAAACTTGTGAAGTCTGCAAATCTGTCCTTCCACCAGTAATAACCTTCTATTTTCATCAGCTTGGGTGGTGTATTAGATTTGCCCACCTCATGGTCCATTTCCATATACTTATGTAAACTTGACATTCATTTAAAACTTTTTGTTTTCGAACTTAAACAATTTAATTTAAAAATAAACTTAAAACAAATCTTACGGACTTAATTAAGTTCGTATAATTTTAATTTTAAATTCGTTTAAGTGTTAAGTTCGAATGCAACAAGTTCGAAAGTCTGTAAGTTTGATAACCCCTAGATTTTCTGACAAGTTCGAACCAAACCAAGTTCGAAAAACCCTAAGAACTTCTGACAAGTTCGAAACAGCTCAAGTTCGAATTCCCATCAAGTTCGACACCCAATAAAATCGAATCCCAGACAAGTTCGAATTCTCTGACAAGTTTGAAACCCAATTAAATTCGAAAAACCCTAAATCAAGTTCGAGAGGAGCGTTTTCTCACAAGTTCGAAGAACCCTAATACACCCCTTAAATTCGAGCGCCGCAAGTTCGAGAAACAGCCTAAAATTTGATTTTTTCAAGATTTCAGATTAAACCAATGTTTTTATAAATAAAATCACTGATTTCGATTGAAAAGATGAACTAATATGAATTATTCTAGTAATCTTGCTAGTAGAACTTTGAAAACTTCGAAAACACGTGACTTATCCGCTAAAAATGTCAAGAAACCTTATGAATGTTCAACAAACGCGACGTACACGAAGAACAATCATGAATGTCTCTGATACCACTTGTAAGGTCACCACGTCTACCGGATCGGATCTTGACACGACGCCGTCCAACGAGTGCGGAATCCTCGTTAGATGCTTAACGGATCGATCACACGCGGAAACTGGAGCTAAACATGATGATAGCCGATTAAGAATCAGCCCCACACGGTGTATTGCTCCAAGAAATACTCTCTAAACACTTTATGGCTCGCACGTGCACTTGCAAAGCTCTGAAACTCGGAATTGTCAAAGATTTCTTTCACCCGGATGCTCTGTTTGCTCTCAAGTTCGACAGAACCTCTGAGCCTTCAAAGATTACTGAATTCACAATTATAAGTTCATTATATAGCCCTTAAGTTCGTATAGACGCTCCTCCATGAACTTATTCTTACAGTCTAGAACTTACCCTCACAGTTTAGAACTTAACTTGATGGTCTAGAACTTAACTTGATAGTGTAGAACTTATCTGCACCTTCTAGAACTTAACTTTATAGTCTAGAACTTATCTGCACCTTCTAGAACTTAACATCACAGTCTACAACTTAACTTGATGGTCTAGAACTTAACTTGATATTCTAGAACTTATTTGCACCTTCTAGAACTTAACATCACAGTCTAGAACTTAACTTGATGGTCAAGAACTTAACATGACATTCTAGAACTTAACATGCAAATGCAGATATCATACACAATCAACAGCAAAACTAGACTGTTGTCGTCACACCGGATGTACCAACATAGAATTGCATGTTGATATTGAAATATCAATTGGTATCATTCATGGCTCCTGGACATGCCAGTTCAGGACCCGAGTCTCAACAGAAGATTTCTATTAAGTCAAATGAGTTGAAAGATTATACGAATGATCTTAATATGTTGATTGAAAATTTTTATGATGACTACTTTAATAAGACCAAAACTGATCTTCCTATTATGGTTCCTGAGAGGGTTACTGAAGATCATATGGTAGTCACAGATCATTCACATCCACCTATTTTTGGAAATAATGGAGATATTTCATCAACTAATGTACACATTCCGTATGAGAGTGTACAACAATCTCAAGCTCCAGAATTACAAGAAACTCCCTTGAATACTTAAAACTCTTAATCCCTTACTTCAGTTGATATTCCAACAACATCGGAACCTATCCCCCGTCTACCCTACCTGGACTTGAATCTCAATCAAGACCAACTACAACCTTATGCTCATTCTTTCATATGAACAAGGGATAACCCACCTGAAAACATCATTGGCGATCCTTTGGCATCTGTTCAAACCCGGAGAGCTACCATTAATGAATGCCTCTTCTCAAATTTTTTGAGTAAGATAGAACCCAAAATGGTGAAGGAAGCTCTTCAGGATGCAGATTGGATAGTAGCGATGCAAGAGGAGCTCAATCAATTTGAGAGGTTGAAAGTCTGGCGATTGGTGGAAAGACCGAAAGACAAATCCCTTATTGGCATGAAGTGGATTTTCAAGAACAAGAAGGAGGAACATGGTGTCCTCATTCGCAATAAAGCAAGACTCATGGCCAAAGGATATAGTCAATAGGAGGGAAAAGACTACGACGAGACATTTGCCCCCATTGCCCGAATAGAAGTTATTAGGATGTTTTTAGCATTTGTCATTCATAAGAATATAATTTGTATCAAATGGAAGTAAAAACTGCATTTTTGAATGGGGAGTTAAAAGATGAAGTATATACATATCAGCCCGAAGGATTTACTGATCCTTCGACGCCACGAGCTTGGTATGATGCCTTATCATTTTATCTATTTAAATGTGGCTTTAACAAAGGTGCACTGGACACTACCCTATTTATTAAACGTCAGGGTCCAGATATCATGGTGATATAGATATATGTAGATGATATAATTTTTGGGTCTACAAATACTAAATTTTGTAAAAAGTTCACGTTCTTAATGTCCCAGAAATTTGATATGAGCATGATGGGTGAAATTAATTTTTTCTTGGGGCTACAAGTTAAACAACTGAGTGATGGAACTTTTATCAATCAGTCTAAATATATACAAGACATGTTGAAGAAATTTAACATGGTCAACAGTACCCCCAATGAAAACACCCATGGCTCCTGATTCTAAGTCAAAACTTGATGAGGACATTTCAGGGAAACCTGTTGATTTAACTCATTATCAAGGAATTATTGGTCATTAATGTACTTAACTGCTAGTAGACCTGATATTATGTTTGCTACATGTGTCTGTGCTAGATACCAAGCAAATCCAAAAGAATCTCATTTGGTTGGTGCCAAAAGAATTCTATAATATCTGAAGGGTACTCCGAACTTAGGTTTATGGTATCCTTGGAAATCAATATTTACATTGACTGCTTTTTCTGATGCTGATCATGCAAGAGATAAAATGGATAGAAAAAGCACGTCAGGAGCAGTTCAATTCCTTGGTGATAAACCCGTCTGTTGGTCATCCAATAAACAGCACTATGTGTCACTGTCAACAGCTGAAGCTGAATATGTTGTTGTATCATAATGTTGTTCACAAGTGTTGTGGATGATGAGTCAACTGCGTGACTATGGGTTTAGAAATTGCTATTGCTTCCAATCCAGTGCAATATTCCAAAACTAAGCACATCGACATTGGGTATCATTCTATAAAGGATCATGTAGAAAATGGTAATGTAGAATTATATTTTGTACCGACTGAATATCAGCTACTTGATTTGTTTACCAAAGCATTAGATGAAAAACGATTAATTATTTGGTATACAAATTGGGTATGTTGAAACGGTAGATTTAAACATTTAGGTGTTACAAAATATATTTTTAATTTTACAATTTTTACTTGATTTAATTTTTGTGTGAATCTCTTGTGATTTTAAAGTTTCTTAATTTTTCTGAGATTTAACTGAATCGGATTGTCATGTTCAGGGGGAGCAAAATGAAAATGTTATCTGATATTTTATATCTGATAATTTTTTATTTGCTTGATTGCAGGGGGAGCAAGCTTAAAAGATGATATTCATTTGAGGGGGAGCAACAATGCAAATTTCAAGGGGGAGCATAAATGCTAAGTTTTATTTTTCTTTCTTTGGTTATTTTTTTAGTTCATTTTTTATTTATTTTCTTTTTAGTTCATTTCATTTTATATTTTCTGTGCGTTGCTATATATTTTTGTGTTTTCTTTGTTATAAAATTTTTTTGGTTTGTTCAATTTTTTTAGTAGTTATTTTTTAGTTACTTTTTTTAGTTTTATTTTGTTGTGTTTTTTTTTGGAAGTGGGCTTAATTGATAAAAGAGTATAATGGGCTATATTGATAAAGAGGTGAGAATTGGGCCGGATGTAATTTCAAAATGAGTTTATATTTGAATTTCAAATTTCCATTTCAATTTATCGAACTCCCCAATTCACTGTACGTCGTCTAAATTTCTCTCTCTGTCTGTAATTGAATACAACCAACAACCAATTTTTTTTGGATTTTGAAGTTTCTTGTATAAGATTGTAAGTATATTACTTTGATTCTCTTTACTGCTTTAGTATTTTTTTAGTTGTTTTTTCGAGTTTTTAAGTGTGTTTTTACAGTACTGTGTGCGTATGTGTGTGTAATGGTGTGTGTAAATTCGAAGGTGTAAATTTGAGTATCAAATCTAAAATTGAAAGTATGTATGTGTGCATAATGTTTATATAACCTTGAATATCAAATTTCAAGACTTATCATACAACATACAACATTTAATTTGAGTTTTAAGGTTCAAAAGTTTCGAGTTTTTAAACCTTCTGAAAATCAAATTTTTGTGTATGTTAAAGTTGTTTAGAACAACTTCAGTAAAAGGAAAGTGTTTAAAATGTCATTTCGAATAGGAATCAGACAAGATTTAGGTCAAAAAGTCCCTAAAAATGAATTTTTGAAATTTCAGACTGAAATGGGACTTAGAAAATTTTTAATCGTTGAAACTCGATAAGAGAGTCATCCGAGAAAATCTTTGTTTCTATCAAGTTTGAAAAACTGCATTCGAGAGAACCTAAGTTCCTATCGAGTTTTATAAATCTTCACTCGAGAAACTTTCAGCTTCTATCGAGTTTGACAGCTCCTCACCCGAGAAAATTCTAATTTCAATCGAGTTTGTCAAAACTTTATTCGAGTTAAGTCTAAGTTTATTAGATTTTATCCAAACGTCATTCGAGTTAATTGAAAGCTCATCCGAGTAACTTTAAAGTGTCTATCGAGTTTGACATAGCTTCATTCGTGGAACTTCTGGCCTTATCCGAGTTTGATATAACTTCACCCGAGTTGACTCTAGTTTCAATCGAGTTTGGTGTAACTTTACCCGAGTTTACCATAGTTTTCTTCGAGTTAGTCTATTCTTCACCCGAGACTATTTGTGTGTAATTCGAGTTTGTCCATGTGTAATCTGAGTGTGAGTTCAAAATTTCAAAAAAATTGCTAAGTGTGGGAAATTCAATTTTTATGAGAAATTTAACATTTGTCAAGTTAAATTTTTAAAATCTGTTTTATATTAACATTGGCCTCTTAACGATTGACTTTAGAGTCCTAACAGTAATATTTTATTATTATTGTCTGGAATCCCGATGCTTTAAACAATGAAACACAGATTTTTCTGATTTCATGTTAAATGTTATATTTCTCTAACTCTAGGATTAAGTTTGTTTTCCTGATGTATCTAACATGTTTGTTATCTTTTACAGGTAACAAATGGCTTCCCAAACCGCCACGCATAACTCAAATTCATCAGACTCCCATTCATCATCCAATCACACTCTTGTTTCCAAACCAATAAAATCCGCTTTAGAAACCAGACCATCATCATCATCTCCCATACAAGACACCAAACTACTAAAGCCAAAACATTGTTTGAAGCTTCTTGACAATAATCACCGGCTTGATCCGAATACCATTAAAGTAAACCACCCGGTGATTGTTGAAATTCTCAAATGTCACCCTCTCGGTTACCTTTTAAAATACAAGCCAACGATTCCACAGATATACCTACATCAATTTGGCATACAATCAAATTTGTCCCTGAGGCCGGTGATCATCATTTCAAAGTCACCATTGATCAATATAAAGCCAAGATCACCCTGGACAGAGTGCGTCACAAACTTTTCCTACCAAACGCATAGATACAGTCAATTTCCCAGACTTTCCCGACTTTGAGGATTTTGTATCCGATGAACAGGTTTGTAGAGACATAAGAAGCCTTGGATATACAAATCCTCTGACAAAGAGTTTGATGTTCCACCGCAATGATCTTAACGGTGAATGGTATACTCTGTTTGGAATTCTGAAGAGATATATGACCTCAAAACATATATGGATTGATAAAGGAAGTGTACACTGCCTAAGGATTTTTCATGTAGTTGCTTATAATAAGCATTATGACTTTTCTTAATACATTTGGGAGGACCTAAAAGAAGTGGTACTTGCGAAGACCACTAATCGAGCAAGGAAGTTTGTGCCCTTACAACGCTTTATTCAAATATTGATCAGAGGGATATTGAGGGCCAACGAAAAGATACCAAAGAGGACACATTCACGGAAGTGTCTTGATTATGTGATGATGAACTTGCACAGAGTCCAGGATGATCGTAATGCAAACATAATGTCAATTCCTAAGTCTCTTTTAAAATATGTCGATGCCAATGCAGAGTCTGTGAGGTTATACTGTTGGGAAATAATCTAAGTATGTCAAGCTGTTAGTTAGGATTTCTCAAACTGTTAGTAGTATTTTTGTGTAATTACAAAGTTCGAGCTGCTAGTTCAAGAAACTCGAGCTGCTAGTTCAAAACTTCAAGCTGCTCAACAGATAGATAATAGAAAGTGCTAAAATTCAGGAAGTAATAAAGATTTCAAGATTTGAAGATCTTCCAAGAATATCTACTACCAGAGAAATCACAGTTCGTCAAGGAGACAAATCAGAAGGCTATAAATAAAGATAGACTAGGTCTTTCTCATGTAATCGTGGTGCTTAAGTTTTTCATATTGTAATTGCATTCTGATAAAAGTTTCTAAAGCCTCTAAGGTTGAAAAACCCTAAGAGCAGTTTGTGTTCTTCGTCTAATCAAACAGATTAGAGGTGATTGTAATCAGAGTTTGGCAATATAAAGTGTAAGGTCTACCAATGCAAGATCTATCTAGACGCGGATCCGTTAACGAGTGCGGAATCCTCGTTGACGGTTAGACGGACAACTCTCAACCAACGGAAACACGGAGACTATTAGACGCTGAACGAACGACACACGAACGATCCTACGTACTAATTCTCTCCGAAACGGGACTCACCTAGCTGATAAACTCGAGATCGCCTATTGCTTAATTCCTCACGAATTCTGCCAAAGGTCTCCTAATGATTCGAGTCTATCCCTAATTATAGACCCTGATTCGAGTCTGTTGTGGGCCAACCTCGAATCTGGCCTAAGGCCCCATTCGAATCTGTCCATCTGACAGATTCGAATCTAACCTATTCGAATCTAAGGATACATTCGAATCTATCACAGATTCGAATGCCTTCCTTAACCTATTCGAATCTAGCCTATACACTTAAACACTTACGTGATGAAACTTATGTTTTAACTTATGCTTGACATACTCTTTGACCTTTATGTTTGAACTTCTTGTAATATGTTACATCAAGTTCAAACACACAATCAATAACCGACAAACACATATTAAACATATATATCAATAACACTTGTTAATATTCAGAATATTACTTAAATCATAACGCAGATCGTTTAGACTGCTATCGTCACACAGGGTGTACCAACAGACTCCCCCTTGACGATAGCTTCTAATTATTTACATTACATCAAATTTAAGTACTAGAGCTATAGATACTACTACCTGCATATAACCCTGCATCTATACAAACTTTAACTACCTTTTGGAACTTCCTGGCTTCAGATCTCCATGGTTCTGTAAAAAAGATAGGCTGATCATGAAGCTTCTTCAGGTCGTCCTTAGATAGGTTTATCAAATGCAGTGGGTCGTATACCTTCAAAATTACCTGCTCGTCTTGATCCTCCATTATAGCTTCAGCAGTATCAATCTCCAGGTACCACCACTTCATGTTGTTCAAAACATTTTGTGGCATTGGCTTCATTGGCACTCTTTTCAAGCATTTGACTGGCTTATAGATCATTCTAGCCCAAGGCCTTCCAGTATGAGGATCTATTCTTGATCCATCCTCGACCCTTTTGCCTGTTCTCGGCTTAAGCCTCTCAAATTTGCCTGATCGCCCTTCTTTCCTTATAATTCTTTCGATTACATTCGCGTAGGGATCATTTCCAATGTTGATCAGCTCCTTCCAGGCTAACTCTTTAACTTCAATCTTGGGCAAAGAATTAAACGCTTTCAATGTCCGCCTCAAGTATTGAAGTCCATCTCTTCTCTTCAAAATAAACAGCTGCAGTTCTCTGTCAAAGAACCAGCTAATAATCCCTCCAGCAAAATTTCCAGCACCTGGATTCCTCATCTTCTTCTTCATCTTCAGCTGATCCTTCTTTTCTTCCTTCTTGAACCAAAGATTTAACAGATCAGCTCTAGATGGCTCTTTCTCAGCCTCTTCAAGGTCTTTATCTTCAGTTGAGGCTACCTTGATGTAATCAATATCAATCACATTATGATCTTGGCTTTCATACAGTTCAGTGATTGGTTGTGAATTGATTATTACTTCGTTAACGTGATCATCTTCATCATCTATTATTTCATCATCTGATTTCCAGTCAGCGACATCATCTGGAATAAACTCACCTTCTTCTAAATCTTCAATATCATCTTCAAAATCAAACTCCATCAGCTCTTCTTCAATATCTTTTAGCGCATCGATCATGTCGCTATCTAAAGTCCTTGAAGAACTAGCCTCTCCTCTTTCACCTTCTGTTTGACTTGGCTCCCCCTGAGATTGAGCAGCCTGAGCAGTAGAAAAATCTACTGGTTCATCCTGTCTTTGAGAGCTGGGATCATTGCCTTGGTTATCATCTTCATCATCGTCCCTCCGCCTCTGTACTTCTTGATCACGACACAACGTCTCCCCCTGAGCCTGTAGGTTTTTCATTAACTGCTCAATGAGGGAGCGCATCGATCTTAACTCGGCGGCCTGGTCGCAGACGAATGTTTTTAGCTCAATATTCTCCTCTTGGATTGTTTCAACTGTCTTCTTCAATTCAGCATTTTCTTTATCTAAATTTGCATTATGTGCCTGAATTTCACCTATTGCCTTTGTTAGGCTCAGGATTTGGACATGTTGGAAATCCACTCGAGATTTGAGTTGAAGAAACCGCTGATTTTCAGCATAGGCGGTAGGTGTGGATGGAATGGACTGAATGGGAGAAGGGTTGAATGGTGGTGGAATATATGGCTCATGAGGTTGAGGTGGTGGTGATGGTGGAGCTGTGGTTTGAGGTTGGGTTTGGGGAACTTCTGACTGACTGGCGGATGCAGAGGAAGACCCTTGCATGAACCGATGACGTTTGGCCCTTTGCCTCGTCAGTAGTGGAGCATCATCTTCTTCTTCAAAATCCGAATCTTCAGATTCCCTGGCCTCTCGCCTTCTCGAACCACCTTCATTGATGATCAAACGTGAACCATAAGTTCCAATTTGAACTTGAGGTTCTGCAGACACAGATTCTGGAGCTTCAACTTCGATATCCTCCAGGTCTTCTGATTCTGTAGCGGATGATGACTCATCATTGCCAGTCTGCTCTGGCACATATTCATCAACATCTCTGAATATATCATCTGTATCTACCGGGGGACTAAGCAGCTCATCTACTAACGCTGCTGCAACATCTTCATTGGCATGTGGACCAGATGCCCATATTTCCTCCAATGTTTGAGCAATCTGCTCGGACTCGGGGACTGAATCGCGAACGGCACTTGAAGTCCCTGCTTCCTGTGCTTGTGGCTGTTCATTCGTAGTAGGCCTGGATGCCTGAATCTGAGTCGCAGATTGTCTTTGTCTTCGCCTTGGATCACTTGGACGCGCACGAGGCTGTTGTTGTTGTGGACGTTGCTGTTGCTGTTGTGGTTGTTGTTGTTGCTGTCGAGGCTGAACTTCTACTTCACATGCCCAGTTGGCATTATTAGGTGCCACAAAGTTCCTGTCTAAGACAGCTCCAAACAACGGACGAGCAACAGGAACAGCCAATCTTCCTCGGTGTGAGGAACAATCAGCAAATATGCGTTTCTCCATTACATTCACGCTCAAAGAATCATTTGATTGTGGCAGACTTGGCAAAAAGTGGCGTATCAACATCATGACAAAGCGTGGATAAAGCAGAAATCTTTCCCTTTCTGGAGCCGTAATTTGATGAACGAACTCCGTGAAGAACATCTGTGAAAAGCTGTATGGTCGATTGTATACCAATGCAATAACGCCAGACTGGATCTTTGATACAATGTAATCAAATCCAGCTTTCTTCGGTGCAAAACAGACCATGAAGACATGCACCAAGAATCTCCATTGCCCAATCAGGCCACTCTTCATGTATGACGACTTTGTCACATCTAGACTGTAACCCATTCGTTGAAAAGCCGCTTGCCTAATATTTAGTGGAAAGTCAATAGGCCCAGACTCCTCTTCCTCAGATCCTAGCTGCAACACTTGACGCAGCATATCGGCAGAGAATACCAACGGTTGCCCTGCGATCCTTTTTCTCAGCACTGTCGGGGTGACAGAGCAGTCAACTTGTAAGTGATCATAGAACTGCCGCACATATGAGATTACAATCGGAATGTTCTGAAACAAAGCGTAGCTAATTCTGGATTCAGCTAAGAAGTCCAACACTTCACGAAAACCCTGCGCCTCAGGGATATTATTATCTGGATTAAGAACCATGTTATGTTTAGAGACGAAAGCACGAGCTGCCATATCTGCACAGTAAGTTAAAATGTTAGAGTCATTAAAAATCAATTAACTTGTTTAAATTCAAATTTGCTTTATTTTGTACTTTGTTAAATACAAAATCTAACACAATTAAATTTCCACAAGTTTGATAAAATTTAAATTAAACAAATTAAACAAAGTACAGATTCGAAGTCTCTCTTTTCGAGTCTAATGGACAGATTCGAGGATCATGGTCATTTCGAATCTAATGACAGATTCGAGAAACCCATGAACAGACTCGAATGCCCAAGAACAGACTCGAAGCCCCGTCGGCCCTTATTTCAACAAAAACCCACAATTTTAACCATTTTGAACGTAGCAAATCACATACATTAGTTCAACTAGGTTCTAATTATAGATTTATGCTTTTAATTTGATCTTTTATTAGTCCAAACTTGGTAATTTTGCAAAAACCCTATTTTGACCTATAAAACTTCAAAAAACGACGATTTGGCCTTAAATTGTGTATAAAACTACATGAAACTTGTATAATCAAGTTGATTATACCTAGATATAGTAGTAGAGTCGAACACAACAGCTTGAAACTCGACAAAATGTCGTTTAGTAGAGATACGATAGACTCGAGAAATAGATTCGAAAGCGCCACAGATAGATTCGAGAGTATAGATTCGACAACAGTAAAGTAATAAATGACTTCACTATTGACCTATATATACTAACTACCTTCGAGTCTATGCAATTTCGAGTCTACTGACAGATTCGAAGTATCTCACATTCGAGTCTGTCTTAGATTCGAAATTTCCAACACTTAGAAAAATTTCGGAAAATTTTGAAATAACTTCAACTTTTCCAACTATTTTCTACGGTATTGTGTAACCAGATAATCGATGCCAAATCTTTTACCCTAAGCTCAGATATTTCACGCATTGTATATTTTATCCAACTTTGAATGCACCCTCAGTAACTTTTGACCTTTTACCTAAGTAAAAACTAAACTATACGAAAATAAAATAAAATAAACTAAGGTAAAAATAAAATAAAATAAAATAAAATTTTGACTAAAAAATTTAATCTAGACTTAAGTTATAATAATAAATTTACAAGCTAAGCTAAATACCAAACAACATATTTTTGGTGAGTATAATCTAAGAAAGGTTCAATCAGATAGCGATGTCAGATACTAACTTTCAGTACCTAAACTTTCACACTTAGGAATTTGTTGAATTCCTTTGATTGTTTGTCGTGACATACCCACTTAGCCGATTGTTGGTATTTTACCCTGTTAAACACTCTACATTTCGGAATATCCCTTGGCCTTTTTATTTATCAGGAAATTATCTTACGTGACTCAGACATAGACATACTTTTATGATCAAGGCACCCAGACAAAATTCTAACTTGTTGGTATTTGCAAACTTTCTTTAAAAGACAAACATCGGACACAGGTCTGTATTCTCATACAACAAAGTGTCTTAGTTCGACTTAAGGTTTAACATTAAAGTTAGCAGATAGCGGTGACAGGTCTGTACTGACGTACAACAAAGCGACATGTCTGCTAACCCGAATCTAAACAGAGACAACAGGTCTGTACTTACGTACAACAGAGTTGCATGTTTTCGACTCTCAGTTTTTCATGATATTTATATTCTTTCCATTTTCAGACGTATTTGATGTTGCTATACATCCCCAGAAAGTTTGCATACCTCATTTAGACTCAATGTTTGTATGTCTTGTACATAAAAATTAAGACCGATTGGTCATACATCTAAGCTAGTGACACGTTTGACTTTTTCTAGAATATTTTATTAGCCTTGAGATTCCCTATATGTATTGTGCCTACCAACACATCAAACTAAATAAAGTATAACACTTAGAGTTTAGTTGCATTATGTGTGAAAGCCTAAATACTTAGAGTCTGTAACGACGGTGCTAATTTTCGTCACTTTGATCCTATGTATCTAAGACTTAACTCCTTTTCTGATATTCTCTTTTTTTGTATTTTTGTTATTTTCTCTCTTTTTTCTTTTGTTTTTCATAGCAAAAAGCAGTAAAATAAGCTAACCTACTAACTTACTAAAAATAGAAACTTTCCTAAATTAGAAACTTACCTAAATTAGCAGACTACTGTAAAGAAAGAAATATAACAACTATAAAAGGAAATAAAATACTACTAAGGTCAATTTACTCTGGGTTGCGCATTCCATTAAGTTGAATTAAATACTCAAATCGTGACTTATCAAACGCTTTGGTAAATAAATCAGCATTATTATCTTCAGTCGCCACCTTTACCAGTTTGATTAAATTCTTTTCAGCACAATCACGAATAAAATGATGCCTTATGTCTATGTGCTTTGTTTTACTGTGTTTAACTGGATTATTTGTTATAGCTATTGTAGATTGATTGTCTATCCTAATTGGAGTTTGAGTGTAAGCCAAACCGTAATCCCGCAATTGTTGTTGTATCCACAGAACCTGTGAACAGCAACTACCAGCAGCTACATACTCGGCCTCGCACGTTGACACGGCTACCGATGTTTGTTTCTTGCATTGCCAGGATACCAGTCTCCCTCCTAGGAACTGACAACCTCCAGTCGTTGATTTGCGCGTCAAACTGCATCCTCCGTAGTCAGAATCTGTGAACGCCTCCAACTCTAGATCTCCCTCCGCATGATACCAAAGTCCCAGCTTCGGTTTCGACTTGAGGTATCGTAGAATCCGCTTCACAGCTTTCATATGCATCTCCTTCGGATTTGCTTGAAACCTAGCACAAATACAAACAGCAAACATAACATCAGGTCTTGAAGCAGTTAAATACATAAGTGACCCAATCATGGCCCGATATAAAGTCGGATCCACATCGGTATCACCATCAGTACCCGGCCCGAGATTGTGATTCACTTGAATCGGCGTGCTGAAGTGGGCAGTCAACTTTGTTCCTTCCATCCCAAACCGTTCCAATATGTCATAGACATACTTGGTCTGATGGATAAACATGCCTTCCTTCTTCTGGTCAACTTGTAACCCCAAAAAGAAATTCAACTCCCCCATAGTACTCATCTCGAACTTAGACTTCATAACCTTCTCGAAATCTTTGCACATCTGTTCGTCTGATGATCCAAAAATGATATCATCTACGTACACTTGTACCAAGATAAAATGATCTCCCTTTCTCTTCACAAATAGAGTACTATCTATCCTACCCCTCTCAAAGCCA
>JAANYP010003324.1:296813-327040 GCA_020465985.1 Centrapalus pauciflorus | reverse complement strand
TTTGGGGTTCGCTCACCACCGAAGCGTAGCAGATTCATTTGGCTCGTTCTCAGGTTGGGGCAGATTCATATGACTCAGCAACAGGCAGATGAAGACCAAACCTCCCTCAGATAGATCAACCGTTATCTCAATGGTTGAGTCCCATTAAGAATAGTCCTTTGATGACCTAGTGTGGGATTGTAGGAACAGGTGTACCAGATTCATACACATCTCCTGGTCCAGGACACCAGGAGATGCATTTACAGTCATTGGCATAGTTCAACTATATGAAACTGCAGAAACTCCACCATTTGATCGTAGCCTTTTCCCACATAGTTTTGGACTATTGAGGTTGCTACGTAGTTTGTTGGGTTGATGCGTCAGCCTTGTGGTGACTGATGAGTGTTTGACAAACATCATCACAACGAAACACTGGAGAAAGGGATTAGGGTTAGAGCCATTTGGGAAGTTTTTAAAGTGTGAGAAGCAAAAGACACTTAGTCAATTTTTAGGGTTCTTTGAGGATTTCTGGAAATGATGAAGAAAATGAAACAGTTGTTTGGTTTTATAGGATTGATGTGAGTGTGTATGAGAGAGAAGATTTTGGGCGGTTTGATTTGAAAAAGTCGTTAGGAACACGAACGGTTGTCCATGTCGAACGTTGTCAGACCACTTGATTTCTTTTAATCACTTACACACGTAATCCACATTATCCGCAGTAATTGTTAATAAACATATTAATTAAGTTAACTTAATCTTGAAGAAAGGTATTAAAAATTTTTGGTCTAAGCTGTTGGTCCAACCCTGTGATGACCAAGGTCATCACAAGCTGTTCATCTTCAAGCTGTTCATCTTTCAAGTGTTCCTCCAGTCGCTCTCTTTTGTAGAGCATGGTTGTGTTTCAACAGGTGAACAGGTTACAAGAAAAACTTGTAAGACAGTGTGAAGAAATTAACTGTGAGAATTGAACATCAGAGCGGCTGGAGAATAAACTGATAAATGATTTGTTCAGCCTGTTGTATGCTCAAGCTGTTCAAGTTTTTCAGACAAATGCTAAGTACAGAACATGTATAACCTGTTTCTGTCTAAGCTGTTCTGAGAAACTTGAGCAATGTGAAACATACAGATTTTTAGACCATTGAGAAACACTTAGTCACTCTTGTTTAACATGCCCAGCTTGCTGACAAGGTAATTAAACCTTGTTTCATCCAGAGGTTTGGTGAAAATGTCTGCAAGCTGTTCATTTGTGGAAATAAAACTTACCTCCACATTACCTTTCTGAATGTGATCCCTGATGATGTGATGTCTGACTTCAATATGCTTTGTTCTTGAATGAAATACTGGATTGTTGGAGATGGCTATGGCACTTGTATTATCACACAGAATAGGAGTTTTCCTATACACAAGGCCATAATCTTCAAGCTGATGCTGCATCCACAGAATCTGCCCACAGCAGCTTCCAGCAGCAATGTACTCAGCTTCAGCAGTAGAAGTGGACACTGAGTTCTGCTTCTTGCTACTCCAACTGATCAACTTTCCACCAAGGAGTTGACATCCTCCTGTTGTGCTTTTCCTGTCTAGCCTCCAGCCTGCAAAATCAGAATCTGAATAACCTGTTAGTTCAAGGCTTGAGTCTTTGGGATACCAAAGACCCAAACCTGGTGTACCCTTTAGGTATCTGAAGATTCTTTTAACAGCAGCTAGATGAGATTCCTTTGGATCAGCTTGGAACCTAGCACACAAACAGGTTGCAAACATAATATCAGGTCTACTAGCAGTTAAATATAGCAAGCTCCCAATCATGCCTCTGTAAGCTGTTACTGAAACAGCTTTACCACTGGCATCAGCATCTAATTTTACATTAGTTGCCATTGGGGTTTTTATTGGAGAACTTTGATCAAATTTAAACTTTTTCAAAAGATCTAAAGTAAACTTTCTTTGGTTGATGAAAATTCCAGTTGAGGTTTGTTTAACCTGTAGTCCTAAAAAGAAAGTAAGTTCTCCCATCATACTCATTTCATACTTGGATTTCATGAGTAATGAAAAGTTCTTGCACAACTGCTCATTTGTAGAACCAAATATTATATCATCCACATAAATTTGAACAAGCATAATGTCAGATTTCACTTTGTTTATGAACAGTGTAGTATCCACTTTACCTCTGGAATACCCATTGCTCATAAGGAACTCAGTAATAGTGTCATACCAGGCTCTAGGGGCTTGTTTGAGACCATAGAGAGCTTTGTCCAACTTATAGACAAAACCTGGATGTTGTTCATTTTCAAAACTTGGAGGCTGCTTGACATAGATCTGATCTTCTTATGCAGCGTTCCCCATTCAAAATGCACTCTTCAACATTTCTTTGAAGATACTTGATTCTCTTATGGAGCAGCGAACAGGCTAGATACAAACGAATTGCTTCTAGCTGGCTCACAGGAGAAATGTTTCATCATATCAATCCTTCCTCTCCTGTCTTGTAGCCCTGAAATCCAGGTGTCTTGCCAGTTGTTGTCTATATGACAGACTTGCTCATTCATACGTTATTCTCGAAAGCCATTTAGTGCCAATTACTAGTTTTACTTGTTAGGAGGCAGGGACCAGCTTCCAGGTTACATTGTTTCTCTCAACTGATGTGAGCTCTTCTTTCTGGTAGTGATTGCCAATTGGCATCTTTAATGCATTCATACAACCTTTTTTGGCTCCATCAGGTGGAAACAAAAACTAGAGAACTACAAAAATTCCCTAAG
Organism: Centrapalus pauciflorus; assembly: GCA_020465985.1. Taxonomy (NCBI): domain Eukaryota; kingdom Viridiplantae; phylum Streptophyta; class Magnoliopsida; order Asterales; family Asteraceae; genus Centrapalus; species Centrapalus pauciflorus. The sequence continues at coordinate 324,314 of JAANYP010003324.1, read as the reverse complement.
CTGTCCCACCGTGTTTGAATCCCTTTGTTATGTCAGCAATTAATTTGAATCATTGGGGTGCCCTGATCCACTGATCATTTTCAATGATGATTTCAGCCTGAAGTTGTTAACATCTTCAGAGCAGGTTCCTGTTGAAAGCTCTCGAGATTTTCAGACGCACTGTTGTCTAGAGCCTGTTCACTTGTTGAACAATTCTGCCACTGTTGAACTTATCAGCAGAGGACTGGGAAAATCAGCATTGAATAGGTTTTCTAAGACATTGGTTTGTAATTAAGTCAGTACATTTATTACAGGATGTATTGAATAGATCATCATCATGTCCATCATGGTTAACAGGTTCCACACATGGTGTAGTGGAAGCTTTTGAGTCCTCTTCATTGTTTGAATGCATCAAATCATCAAAGTTGAATTCTCCTGAAACTGATTCAGGAACAGCTTTGGTGGAAGCATTTTTGGACTCTTCAAAGGTGACATTGATAGATTCATCTATCACCTTTCTTTTGTTGTTGTATACTCTGTAGGCTTTAGAGATAGGCCAACAAACACACCTTCATCAGCTTTAGGTTCAAACTTTGTCAGTTAGTCCCTCTGATTCAGAATGAAGCAGGGACACCCAAACACATGAAAGTAACTGACATTTGGCTTTCTCCCTCAGAGCAGCTCATAAGGAGGCTTGTTCAACCTTTTTACCACTAAGGATCTGTTTTGAGTGAAGCAGGCAGTGTTGACAGCTTCAGCCCAGAATGATGAAGGTAAACCTGATGCACATAGCATGGTTCTAGCAGCTTCAATAAGAGTTCTGTTTCTCCTTTCAGCAACTCCATTTTGTTGTGGAGTTCTTACAGCTGAAAAGTTTTGAGTGATTCCTTTCTCTTCACAGAAGTCTTCAAGAGTACTGTTTCTGAATTCAGTACAATGATCACTTCTAAGCTGCTTCACTTGAGCAGAGTTCAGCATCTCCATCTTTTTCACAAATCCAATAATTTCTCTAGCAGCCTCTCCTTTGATCTTTAGAAAGATCACCCATGTGTACCTGGAGAACTCATCAACCATTACTAGAGTGTATCTTCTTCCTCCTAGACTTGGGACATTTACAGGTCCAAACAAGTGCATGTGGATTAAAAAGAGTGGAGTATCAATAGAGAAGTTATGTTTGGATTTAAAAGATGTTTTCCTCTGCTTGCCTTTTTCACAAGCTGTGCAGAGTTTATCTTTAACAAAGGTTATAGAAGGCAAACCTGTCACCAACTCTTTCTTACAGAGTTTATTGATGTTCTTGAAGTTCAGATGTGACAGCCTTTTGTGCCATAACCAGTTTAAGTCTGCATTTGTCCTTGTGAGAAAGCAGGTTTCAGTTGTGGAATCAACAGATTGCATGTCCACAACATATACACCTTTCTTTCGTTGAGCACATAGCACAACTTTGCCTTGGGGATCCAATATGTAACCCAGGTGCTCATCAAAGTTAACCTTGTAGCCAGCATCACACAGTTTGCTTATGCTAACAAGGTTATGTTTTAGCCCAACCACATAGGCTACTCTTTTGAATACTGCAGCACCAGCTTTAAGAGTTCCATATCCCTCAGTGGATCCCTGTACATCATCACCAAATGTGACTATTGGCCCTTTTTCAGGCCTGAGATCACTCAGCAATTATTTACAACCTGTCATGTGCCCTGAGCAGCCACTGTCCAAGTACCAAACCTGGGAAGGTTGTTTTTCCTGCAGAGTGATAAGAGAAATATTAGTCATTTTTAGGGGAACTCATCACAGAGATGAGTTCTCCTACTTCATCAACATTTGTTGATGGACTTATACAATCCACACTAATATTCCCAATTTGAATGGTGTCAGCTTGGATACCATTTTTATTGACTGAGATGTTTCCAACACTGCTTGTAACAGCTGTGAGAGAACTATCCAAGTCAACAGGCCTCATGTCCTCAGGTTCAGGACATTCTTTGGCCAGATGTGTCTTCTTCCCACATTTATAACATTTTCTCTTTTTAGTATTTTTGGAAGAAGAACTTTCAGAAACACATTCTGAATTATTTTTGTTGATTCTTTTAGCAGTTTTAGCAACTTTATTATTATTTGATGAATCAACAGCTTGAGTGGAGGTTTCAAAAGTCACAGCTTTGTTTGCCTCTTCTTTCCTCCTTTTAGGAGGACAAATGTCAAAGACAGGAAGCTTAATTGGCTTTTGAACTTCCACAGGTTTGGGAAACTTATTCCCATGTTTCTCAGATTGAGCAATGGCTTTGCCTTTGTCACTACTGAGACGTGATTTATGCTGCCTATCAACATAATCATTGTTTCTGGTTTTGAAAAACTTATTTTCATGTAAAACCAGTTTACCACTATGATTAGTAAACTTATTAGAAATCACTACTGGTTTGCTTTCAACATGAGACTCGTCCTTGTTGAAAACAGACTGCTTAACTTTTGAAAACTTGTTTTCAAAATGTTTAGCATCAAAAGGATTATTATATCTTTTACCATCAGCTTTGGACACAGAACCTGTTTTGTCAACAGGTTTAGTATCCACAGCTGTAGTTTGGACATGTTTTCCTTTCTTTTGCTTGTGTGAATCAGCAGAGCACTTAGCAGGCTGGATTGATGGAGAACATATCCCAACACCAGCTTTTGAGCTAGGTTCACATGAGCTGTCAGTATTTTGAGGCCTGACAAACCTGTTTGTTGAAATTAGTTTACCATTCACTTTTTGAACAAAAGTGTTTGGAAGCTCACCAAGAGTGGATAAATCTTCTTTCAGATTATTAATCTCAACAATGGAAGCTGCTGTATCAAGATCCCCTCCAAGATAGGCTTGAATTTGTGCAGGGATCTGTTGACTTATACAATGGCTGACTTTTTGTGCAGATTGGCACCAAGAGTCAACTATCTTTTGAAGCTTAGCATGCTTTATATCTGTTTCTCTCTTTTTTTCCAGTAAAATAGAGTTGATGTGTTTTAATTCATCAAGCTCAATTTCCAACTTATGGAAACTGTCCAGTTTACTGGATTTTGTTTTAAGATCAGTTTTAAGCTTAGAGATTTCAGATGATAAAGCATCATGCTTCTCAACAGCAGCTTTCAAATCAACTAGCATATATTCAAACATCTTAATCTTTTCTTCAGAACTGTAAGCCATAAAATTTTGTACCTTATACATCATTGTAGGATTCCAGTTCTCTAAGCTGCTGAAAGCTTCAGCTTCAGCCATGTCCTGTTTGAAACTGCTTGTTGATGGGACATCAGTGTTGGCCATCAGACATTGATTTTCTTCTTCATCAGATGATGAATCAGATTCCTCCCAATCACAAGTCTCTGCCATGAGTCCCTTTTGGCGGTTGGAACCCACTGAGTTTTCCAACTTCCTCAGCTTAGCCATGGCCATAAGGTACTTAACCCTATAACCATCATCCTTGTTTGTCTTGTATGGTTTGGATGACTGACCAACAGCTTTTGACACACAGTCAGCAGCTATATGACCAGTTTTGCCACATTTGAAACACTCAGCCTTGGATTTATCAAATGCCTTCTTTTTGCCAGCACCTGAACTTCCTTGCAGCATGTTTCTTCCAAACCTTTTCTTGTTGAACATTTTGACAAGCATAGCTATCATTTGCTCATCATCCTGTTCAGCAAGATCTGCATTATCTTCCTCATCTGACACTTCCTCCTTATCATCATCCTGTTGATCAGGTTGAGTGAACACATCACTTACCTGACTCACAGACTGTCTCACATTAGCCACAAAGGCTGCACCTCTTTTAGACATCTCCAAGGCATTTCTCTTCTGTTGCCTTGACTGTTCATCATTTAGTAAAGATCCATACAAGTTGACAAGATCCATACTTCTGATTGTACCTGAATTTCTTAAAATTGTTGAAAAATAATTCCATTCTTCAGGGAGAATGTCCAAAAATTTGTTCACCAGAGTAAGACTGTCCTTGGTGATCCCAACAGCTTTGAGATCATTTATAAGAGCAGTAAATCTGGTGTAGGTTTCTGTGAGAGTCTCCTTTGGTTTTGCGAATAAGAGTTCATACTGTCTAACAAGATTGTTAATCCTGTTATCCAGTGTGATTGTGGGTCCATCATAGACGGTACACAAAGTATCCCACATCTCCTTAGCAGTCTTCATCTTCTCAACCTGTTTGAACACATCATCAGGCAAGGAGATGACTAGATTGTTTCTGGCCTTTCCATCAAGAGCCACCAATCTTTTGTCTTCATCAGACCATTGAGCTTTAGCTTTCTCAAATGTTCTGATCTCAGGAGCTGCTCCTTCAACAGCAGGAGTTATTGTTGTAACAGAGGTTGGCACATAAGGACCCTCCATTACAATTTCTGGTAGTTGTACATCCAGATTCTCTAGGTAGAGCATCATTCTGTACTTCCAACCAGAAAAGTTCTGATGATTGAACTTTGGAGGTTTGCCCATTGAGCCATTGTCATAGTATGAGGAATTTGCAGCACTGTTGTCCATGGAAACTTGGGAGAATGAGAGATCTAGAATGACACACACTCTAGCCTGCTCTGATACCAGTTGTAGGTCCCGAGAGGTTCCCAAAGTATATAGCTTTAAGCTGTAGAGGGGGGGTGAATACAGCTATTTAAAAACTACACACAATTTTCTCAATGTTTGTATGTATTATTAACAAATGTTAATTACAAACAAGCTTGAATGTGGAAAGGTTCAAGCTGAGATGACAGATACAACAGTATGTTCACTAGTCTAAGACAGACTCAAACTAGTTTACAATGAATACACTCACTAAGAAGCACTCACTGTGTTTACAAGACTCAGAGGAACAGCTTATGTAGAACAGCTTAGACACTAAGAAACTGAATTACAAAAACCGACTTGCATGCATGAAAAACACACTTGCACGTTCACTCTTGGTTTTAGCACTTAGCTTATTTTGGCTTGCTTATTCTTTCTGACCTTAGAAGCTTCCTTTTATACTCTCTCAGAGGATCTAAGAGAAAATTCTTCATTGGACGGAATGAAAAAGGAGAAGTCTTGTTTGAAAAGACAACATAACTTTTCTGCACTTTTCTGAAAAGCAGACTTGTCTTCATATGTACAGAACTTTTGTCTTTTCACTTTGTCTACTGTTGCATTGCCTTTAACTAATTTAGGAATGTCAACTTTGCGTCTTTCTTCCTTGTAAAGGCCTATTTTGATATAAGAAAAAGGTCTGTCACCCTTTTTCAAATATCCTTTTGTCTTCATGTTGCAGAACAGCGTGGGCAGGTTGAGCAGTTCTGTTTTCCACTTTGTCTTCGACTTTGTAAACTGATCTTGTAGCCAAAAACAATACATGATGACTTGGAAACGTATTCCATAAAGTGTTTAGCCTGTTCACAAAGAACAGGTTCTATTCACAAAGAACAAAACACTTGAAAAGTGCCCAAGCTGCTCACCAGTGTAGAGCAGCGTAGACAGTTTATGTCCAGCCTGTTCAGCAGACAGAGCAGCTTGGACAAACTGTCTTAGTTGCAACACATGCAACATATAGAACAGCTTTAGACTGATATTGCAAATCATTTTCAGGTTTCAATAAGGCATATAACAGGCCTTAATTTCAACCTTCAAATGCATCAACAGGTTTGATCATAAATCTCCCCCTCAGATGTAGAACAGGTTTGACTGAGGCCTTTTTGTGCCTAACATTAACCAGTGCCTCAACGGTATTCATGGACCTCATAAATCGGGTGTGCAAACCTTATCTAGACAAATTCATGATTGTATTCATGAATGACATCTTAATCTACTCACGAAATCAGGAGGAGCATGACCAAACATTTAAGACTAATTCTAGAGTTGTTGAAGAAAGAACAGCTATACACCAAGCATTCTAAGTTTGACTTTTGGCTAAGATAGGTCAGATTTCTCGGTCACCTAAGGATCCAAGTCGACCCCGCAAAGATCGAGGCTATCAGGAATTGCTCAACTCTTAGAACCCCCATAAAGATACGACAGTCCTTAAGACTTGCAACTTATTAAAAGCAATTATAAAAAATTTCTCAAAGATCACCAGAGCTCTAACAAAACTGACCCGAAAAGACATTAAGTATGATTGGGGCGAGGATCAGGAGACATCATATCAGTTATTAAAGCATAAACTGTGCAGCGCCTTATTTTATCCAATAGAAGCAAGAAATTTGTAGATTACTGTGACGCTTCACACAATGGGTTGATATAGAAAGATAGGGTCATAGCTTATACTTTATGAAAACTTAAGGTTCACTAGGTGAATTACACAACTCATGATCTAGATCTTGGAGCAGTAGTCTTTATCCTTAAGACTTGGAGACATTAGTTGTACGGTAAGACATGTACTACACTCACAGACTATAAGAACCTCCAACACATCTTGAACCAGAAAGAGTCGGATATGAGGTAATACCATTAGATTGAGCTAATAAGTGATTACAACTGTGAAATTCGTTATCACCTGAGGAAAGCTAATGTGGTTGTAGACACTCAGAGCCGAAAGGAGCAAGCTAAGCCGTTAAGAGTACGAGCCCTAGTTATAACCATTCAACCAAACCTTCCTTCCTTAGCTCATGAAGCACAAATAGAAGCTGTTAAGGAGGAAAATATGAAAAATGAAGCCTTGCACGGAATGGATATTTAGTTTGGGATAAGGGCTAATAAAAATCAATATTTCATGAATAGAGTCTGGTTACCCTGTTTTGGTGGAATAAGAAAGCGATTTATGGATGAAGGATACAAATCAAGATATGCCACTCATCCCGGATTCGATAAAATGTATCATAACCGCAAGGAGCTATACTGGTGGTCTAACATGAAGGCTGACATTCCCACATATGTCAACAAATTCCTAACATGCTACAAAGATAAGACGAACATCAGAAACCATATGAGTAATAGTCGGCCGCCTAACCAAATTTTCGCATTCGTACCAATCAAGGAGAACAACAGGATTAATAAGCTAGTCCAAACGTACCAAAAGGACGTCGTCTCCAAACCTGGAGTGCCCATTTCAATTATTTCGGATTCAGATAGCAGATTTACATCTAGATTTTTGGAAATCGTTACAGCGAGCTTTGGGTACAAACTTGGGCACAAGTACCACATATCACCCTCTGACCAATGGTCAGAGTGAAAGAATGATCCAAACCCTAGAACATATGTTAAGAGCCTGTGTGATGGATTTTGGGAAGTGTTTGGGATACTCATTTGCCTTAGTGGAATTATCGAACAACAACAATCACACACATTTTAAGGTTGCTCCGTTTGAGGCACTGTACAGACAAAAGTGTGGATTTGACGGGTCAAAGTCAGGGATCGTCAAGTCATTAGCCTAGAAATCATACTTGAGGCCACCGAAAAGATAGTACAGATACGGAACCGCCTAAAAGTTTCCCGCGATTGTCAGAAAAGTTATCCAGACGTAAGGAGAAAATCCTTTGAGTTCCAATTAGGAGAAAGGGTACCGATGAAAGTCTCGCCATGAAAGGGCGTGATACGATTTGGGAAAGAAGGATAACTAAATCCTCGTTACATTGGACAATTCAAGGTCTTAAAAAGAATTAGACTAGTAGCTTAACGTTTAGAGCTGCCACCAGAGCTTAGCAGCGTGCACAATACCTTCCATGTATCTAACCTTAAGAAGTGTCTGGCTGATGAAACACTCAGTATACCCATGGACGAGCTAGAATTAGATGATAAGTTGAACTTCATTGAGCAACCTGTAGAAATAATGGACCGAGAAGTCAAGAAACTAAAACATAGCCGGATCCCGATAATAAAAGTCAGATGGAACTCTAAGCGAGGTCCTGAGTTTACGTGGGAACGCGAAGATCGGTTCAGGGAAAAATACCCTCATCTGTCCTCAAATACTCAAGAAGTGGAGAACACGAGCTAATTTCGGGACGAAATTCCCTTAACAGGGGGAGACTGTAACATCCGACATTAAACCAGGTTAGCAACTACGACCTAAACAATATTTAATAGCCAATTATAACCTAATCAGTGGTCATTAGAAATTAATCAAAGTGATTAACAAGGTTCATGAAGAAATTCAACTCAATTAGAATCAAATTCATCGGTGCGATGAATCGGGAAATCAATTAATCCGATTCGATTTACGATATGAAGGATTAATTCAACTAAGTACATAATTAAATTAATATTAGTAACACTAATCATGCATTAATACACTTACTTAACATTAATGATGCAAGACTAAAACAAATCATTAAACAAATGCATTCAAAAGTATTTATGAATTTACATAAAAAGGGAAATACAAGAATACATTCTAAATACATTTATACAAAAAAAAAAATGAAAATACATCAAAACATCTTCTAAAAATTTGCCCATAGGGTGGTACAAGTAGGTTTTGACTTCATTTTTGTAATACACACTTCCATAACCCATCAAAATCAAATCCTTTTCATCAACTTCTTTTTTCATCCAACACTCCACTCAACCTCCATTTGAAAGACCAAGACTTTGCCTATAAATAGAGAGCTTCCCTTTCCTTATTTTCACACTAAAACTCTTCCTTTTTCTCTCAGATCCCACGCACACACACCCACTACAAACATTTTTATTCAAGTGTTCTTGGTGAAATTCAAGTGTTCTTGGTCCAAATCATGCAAAAGTTCCAACTTCTTCTCAATTTCATACTCCAAATACATCAAAGTAAGTAAATACTAACTTATTTCATCATACATTTATGTTTATATAAGTCTTCCATAATATATATAATCACCAACAACAACAAGTTTCATAAAAACTCAAGTTTATAAGTTTCTAGTTTTTGTTTTTAAGTTGTTTCTTTAAATGTGTTTATGAATATATAAACACATCATAAAAGTTAATATTATGAAAAAAAGTAATATATATGTGTTTTATAACTTGTATACAAGTAGTCTTTGAATAAACAACAAGAATCATAAGTTATTTTAAGTTTATAAAATGCGGATTTTCGGCAGAAAATTTATATCGACTTTGAAAAATCATAACTAATTCATAACTTAACGAAATGAGTCGATTCTTATCTCAAAAGTTAGATCTATGTCTTAACTATAGATCTGAAAGTTTTCATAATTTATTTTTGGAGTTTAAGACCTCTAGAAATTATTTGGGAAACCGAAAGTTTGACAGCTCAAAAATGGCCAACATAGGGTTTTCAACAAGCATTTTCCCTAACCTAAACATCTCGAAAAATGACCGTTCTTGATTCTAAAAATCCTTTGTATATAGTAGTTTAATATACTAGAAAACCAAAGCCTAAAACGTTTTGGAGCTTGGTCAAAAACAGCCTCAAAATAGGCCAAAAAACCTCCGAAAAAGCTGGAAAATTATATATATATATATATATATATATATATATATATATATATATATATATATATATATATATATATATATATATATATATATATATATATATATAAACTTGACGTTTTAACCGGGTTTTATTTATAAACTTGTAATGTTGGGTGATTTAGGACATAAAAATCTATAAATATATATATTATTATATATTAGAGATATTAAGTCTCTATTATCATTTAGGACTCAATTAAATTCACCCGGTGCATCATCCATCAACTTACGCTAAATAGCATTTTACGCTCGTTTTTGCCATCACACTCACAGTGAGTCCTCATGGCCCCTATTTTCACAATGTTATGTTTTGGGGTTGAAATACATGCTTCGTTTGTATATGGACACGAAAACAACTTCAATTCTATTATGTATTACCCATGTGGTTCCATCAGCCCTTATATCATGAACCGTTAATTGCATTTATTTGTAAGTGCGAATATATTGTGGATAGATCTATCGGGAGTCATGTCCCCCATTCGGGTTAGTTCAGCTTGGCTAACAGCGGGTGCATATATATTCAACACATGGTATTACATATGGGAATACTGCACAGGACAAACTCATTTAATTAAACTTTGGTTGCATGATGGTTTATGTGTAATACATAACATGGAATTTATGATTTTATAAATTCAAACTCAACTGTTGTTGTCCATACAAGTCAGATTTACGTGTAAACCTATGAGCTCACTAACAATTTTGTTAACGTATTTTAGCGTGTATTTTCAGGAAATTAAGGCAAGTTCATCGCATCGGAAGTATTTTCAAGCTTCCGCACTTAAGGAGTCGCATTCATTTTCAAACCATCGGAGATTTATTTGCATTATTATGGATAATTTAATTATGTATTTAAATCTCTGTATCTTGCGAACTACTCTTTATCATTTCAGTCTATGTAAAACATTGAAATATTTCAAAGCTATATCGATGTATTTTTGAAAACGTCCATATAGTGGTCGTTCGTTATGATTATGGTTATGCTTCCGCGACGTCACGTTTCGTTGCCAACCGGGGTAACTGGGTGTGACACGGTTGAACGAAGAGATGATAGGCCATGAGCTGATGAGCCGAAAGCAACTGATGAGCGTCTATGCTATAAGTGTGGGAAACCGGGCCACTTTGCTCGGGAGTGTAAAAACCTGTTTGAACGTGATGTTGGCTACTATGAGAGGAAGCTGGAGGCATTGAAGAAACGATCAGATGCAATGGCCCTTGTTGCTCAAGAGGATTATTGGGATGCCGCTGATTCTGACAAGGAAGAAGATAAAGGAAAAAATTTCTACATGGTTGATTGCATTGGACTGGCCGACTATGCAACTACGTCAGACTCTGAATCAGACACGGCTGCTGAGGGGGAGACAAAGCAAGATCCAACAGCCTGTCTGATGGCCAAGTCCGAGAATCCCGAATGTTCCACGTCAGATTCGGAGGCACATGAGGTACATTCCTTTTACATTCGAGAGCACGTAAATAATTTATCTGTACAAAATGAATGTAACTTGCACACACAAATACTTGAGCTAGAACCTAGGTTTAATGCAGAAAAAGAAAAGTGTATCAAGGCTGAACATCTAGCCCAATCCTTAAAAGAAACATCTGAATTATATGAAAAGAAGTGGTTAAATAACCATGAGGTGATAAAGCAAATGTTAATTGAAAAGCTAGATGTTCAGGATTGGAATACGTATCTTGAATCTTGTATGGATAAACTCTCTAGTGAAAAGAACTCTTTAAAATAAAAAATATCTGTTCTTTCAAAATGCTTAGAGTCTGTAAGGATAATAACATAGGCAGTTTGGAAAAATACAAAATGATCACGAATAAAGACCATAGATGATGAATTTCTAAAACGGGGTCAAACTAATTAAACTATTCATTTAAACCAACCCAAAGAGACTAGGATTTATCATTCCAAACAAGGAATTGGGTTTAAAAACCCTAAGTACTTGGAAAAGGTTCAGCAAGTTTTACCTTTTTTTTTATGATTTGAGATATATGGGTGCTGGGTTGAAGTTTTTCATTTATCAAACATCGAAAGAAGTTTTAACCAAGAGGATGAGAAACGAAATGAAAATAAAGAAAAAGAAATGCCTTTTAAATATGATTATCTAAACGAGAGTTATCCTTATAGAGTACCTACTCTAAAGGAGTAATTCTTGTCTAGCTATTCAGAGGCTGAAATGAAAGCAGATTCTGTCAAACCAATCCCTTATCTTTATACCAGTGTCGGTCAGATCGAATGAAGTGATTAGGACTAATTCACTGAATAAAGTCCCTAGTCAATCTAGGTCAGTACACCACAAGTCTATAGGAGTACAACACCAAGGAGGACTTACACTCCAGTTAGGTCTCATACCCCTACCAGACAACAGACACCAGGTAGAGCCCAGGGATATAACAATGAAATACACTATAATAGAAATTATTCTAGGGCTCAACCGCAAATGACAGCCCAAAGGCCAAGAGTGAATGTTAATCACTCAGCACCACAACAAGTTCTCCATCAAAAACCCAAGTCACCTTAAAGGAGAGATGGGTATTTGAAAGAGTTCAAGTATGTGGATGAGAATGGTATTACCAAGTCAGTCATGGCTTTGGTTCCCCGTGATAACTAACTTATTTTCTTTCATGTGCAGGAGCTAACTACAGGTCTTAACAACAAATGTTTCGTCGACAGTGGTTGCTCTCGTCACATGACTTGGGAAAGGAGTCTACTGACAGACTTCAAGGGAGGGAACAAGGGCTTTGTATCATTTGCTGGGAACAAGGGAGGAAATATCACTGGAACAGGAGTAGTCACTAATGGGACGATCACTCTTGATCAAGTTTACCACATTTATAAACTTGATCACAATCTCATTAGTGTCTCTCAGATCTGTGATAAGAAGAATTCAATTATCTTTACTGAAAAAGAAGCGTTAGTGCTGAAGCCGGGATTCAAGATACCTGAAGAGTGGATTATGATGAGATCCCCAAGGATGAATGATTTATAAATGATGGACATGAATGTATCAGATTCATCGATGGGAACGATTTATCTTCTATCTAAAGCTTTAGAGTCCGAATCTCTACTATGACACAGACGCATGACACACTTGCACTTAAGGAAGAGGAACTTCATCACGAAGAATGGTCTTGTGCAAGGTGTTCCACTGAAGAGTTTTCAGTTCGAAGACAAGTGTGTACCATGCAAAAAGGGAAAACAATAAGAAGTCACACAAGTCCAAGACTCAAAACTCAATCGCTTCCACCTCCGATTTGCTGCACATGGATCTCTTCGGTCCAATCAACAAAAAGAGCATAGGTGGTAGTTGGTTTTGTTTAGTTATTACTGATGATTACTCACGTTTCTCTTGGGTTTTATTTTTAGGTACAAAGGACGAAATAGCAGGCACGCTGATTGGGATCTTAGACCAAGTCGAGAACTCATACGGTACAAGGGTAAAACGTATCAGGAGTGATAACGGAACAGAGTTTACGAATGCAGTAATTGGTGTATATTGCCTAACTAAAGGCATAGTGCATCAATTTAGTGCACCTTATGAGCCACAACAAAATGGGGTGGCAGAACGTAAGAATAGGACTTTGATTGAGGTAGCAAGGACCAAGCTCTCGAATTCAAAGATTCCTACCATGTTTTGGGGGGAGGCAGTGAATACCACGTGTCATATTTTAAATCAGGTCCTTACTGTCAAATCACTGAACAAATCTTGTTATGAAGTTCTGAATAAAGGACCACCAAATTTGACTGGCTTTGAAACATTTGGGGTACCGTGTACTTTATTGAAAACAAAACATCAACCTAAGTTTGGTGAAAGGACTGACGAAGGATACTTCCTAGGTTATGTTCCTAATTCACCAAACAAGAGGGTTTTTAACAAAACAAATGGTACATTTGAAATTGTGTTTAACATTGACGTAATAAGTTATTCACATAAATTCCAAACTAGTCTTGAAAGGTTATTTGATTATGACTCTGTGTTTGAATCATTTAACATACCGTTTAGTGGAAATGCAGGTTCTAAGGAAAACGACTTCTCATCACTGAATCTCAACGACGAGGGTAGATGTTTTCCAAAATCAAGCATTCCATCAAAATCTTAGACTACAATGACAGAAGATGGGTCTCCATTAGATAATGAACCCGAATTACCAACGGATGAGAATTAGACAACTAATTCTACCTCCAAAGATAGTGATCATGAGGAAGAAGTTATTCCATCTGAAGTCATACCCCCAGTAGATGAAATAGGATCGAATTTGGTAGAAAATCTTCAAGTCGATGAAATTGAGACATCGAGAATAAATAAGGATCATCCAATAGAGGGTATCATAGGAAATCCACATGCCGGTGTGAGAACTAGGAGTAGTGTGAATAGTAACACAGTGCTGTTATCGATGATCTATGACTCTGAGGCATTTCACATGTTCTTATACTCATGTTTCATTTCACAAGTAGAGCCAAAGAATGTGTAAATGGCTCGGAAAGACAATTCTTGGGTTGAAGCTATGCAAGAGGAACTTTCACAATTCAGAAAGCTTGAAGTATGGGAGTTAGTGTCGTTGCCTCGAGGAGAAGTTGTTATAGGGACCAAATGGGTCTTTAAGTGCAAACGAGATGATTGGGGCATAGTTACTCGTAACAAGGAAAGACTCGTGGTAAAAGGGTTCAACCAGGAAGAGGGGATAGACACTACTACAAATCGAAGCTAATGCAACACTTGTGATGCAATACATTTTGCCTTTTTATTTAAGTTCACTCTAAAGCAACACATTTACAATAAGTGCTGCATATAATGATTTAATGCAACACTTTTTTTAAAGTGTTGCTATTTTTACTAAAAAATGCAACATTTGTTTAAAGTGTTGCATATTTCAATAAAAAGCAACACATTTTTAGAGTGTTGCATTTATAATAAAAAAAAAGCAACACATTTTTAGAGTGTTGCATTTATAATGGAAAAAAGTTCTATGTTTTTGTTGCATTTTTAGAGGACAAATTTTTTTTTCGGTTACTTATTCATTTAATAGCATAATATTTTTTTAATGACATAAAAAAGAAATAGATGTTAATATCTTTCTCTTGAAATAACATAAAAAATATTTAAATTTTAATGTTAGTCAAATATAATAAAAACATATGACAACAAACAAAATTAACCAAATTATTAAATAATTTGGTAAATTTTACTATCATAAATTTACACTTGTTTTTACATTAAAGTATTTAAAGTTTAAACCCAAAAAATGTTCCAAATTGTATAGTTTAGAACGTCACGGAGTCTCTCTCTCTCGGAGGGTTTACGAGAAAACCCTCTTTGTCTTTCGATTTTATCATCCACCACAAAACCCTAATCGGGCGGAAGAAGAAATCTGTTAAAGATGGATGCTATAAGAAAGCAGCTAGATGTTCTCATGGGTGCAAATCGGAACGTTGACGTCACAGAAGTCAATCGCAAGTACTACGATCGTGATGTATGTCGTCTCTTCTTAGTCGGTCTTCTCTTTCTTCTCTGGTAGCCTCTCCTCTTGTATCGGTGCTGCCGTGATGCTCTGTCTTATGTCTTTTCCAGCCTTTAGTGAATCGGTGCTGCCATGCTGCTCTGCTGTCGAAGCCTCCAAGGTCGAAGACTCTAAAGCTCTCGTCTTCTAATCTGCAGACTGCAGCTAGACCGAGTTGTGCTATGCTCATCTCTGCCTGAAGCTTCCAAGGTCGAAGCCTCCTTATAATCTGTAAGTCTTTGGAGTATATTTTGAATGTTTTTGGAGTATATTTTGAAATTAATAATCTATAATTTTTGGGAGTATATTTTGAAAATTTTTGGAGTATATTTTGAAACTAATAATCTATAAGTTTTTGGAGTATAAACCGGCTTGTGCTCTGCTCATCTTGCGTAGATGTATTGTGATAAGAAATTTAGGAATTCATGCCAACTGTTTCTTATTTGCATATTTGTTTTACAATAGTAAGTTTCACGTATATATTACTCAACAAAGTTTTATTTGGTTTGCATTGTTAGGTTTTAGATATGGACATATGCTATTGCTTTAGTTGAATTGCACCAACACAAAACTTAAATCCAAATATGAAATTCCAATTTTGACAAAGAAAAACCAAATTCAAAGTCCTATACAACTCTTTTGATTTTTTTTTTTCAAATTCCTTAGCATGGTTGGTGTAATCACAAATCAATATCAAAAGCTGTAGTTTTATTTTTTCAAAATAATGGTTCCGGTTGAACAAAAAATAGATTCAACAATTCAAACCCAAAGCTTGAGAATTGAGATGGTGTTCACACTTTTTTGAAAAAGGGGGTGGGTTTGGTTGATGATTTTGAAAGGCAGAGTGTGTGTGATTGTGACAAGAGAGGTGATAGGGCAAGAATTGTGTATTCTTGGAAAGAAATGGAGCGTTTGAGGGATGCAAGGGTGGATGAACAAAAGAAGAAATGATTGAGATTTATTGTGGGCTTGAACCAATTATGGCCAAGGAGTATGATGGTTTGGTTGGTCTTGGGCATGATGGTGTGGAGGCAAATCATGTGAATTTCGATCCTCGACAACAATTTGCCAACGAAAAGGTTGCTGCTGCTGATCTTAATGGTATGTTTGTTGATCATTTAGTTTCCAATTTCCACTAATATTACGAAGATAATCCTGAAATGTGTGATCTTGTTAAATTGTATCATGATTATTTAGTTACCAATATCCACCAGATGCTATGAAAAATGGTATTGAAATGCAATTTGAGATGTTTTTATATATGGTAGATTTTTTTTTGTTATGGTAGTGAAAATCTTGATGCACAATGAATCTACGCTTCGTTAGTTCATAAACACATTTAAGTAACAAAAAGGATGGCTTTATGTATTAATTTTTCTACCTCTGTTTTTTAAAAATAGCATTTTTGGTGTTCTATACAAGGTTTGTAGATCTTGAGTTCAAGAACAACCGATTTGTAGAGTCTCTTAGCAGAATCTGTTAGCAAAAAGGATGGCTTTTGTAACGTGTGTAAGGTCTGTTAGCAGAATCTCTTTGTACTGAAATGGTGATACCTTTCAGGTAACAAGCCTGACACCGTTGGTGATAGAATACAAAATATGAATCAAGTGGATGATGTATCCGGTGCAAATGGCAGTGATTTAGATGGCTCAGTTGGTGGAGAGGAAGATTATTATGAAGAAGATGACAACGATTCAGAATATGTTAGCATACAAAGGCCTGCTTTTTTGGTCACCGGAGAACCTGATTTTGATTTGGGACCTCCACAAGATGGACTAGAATATCTTAGGAGGGTGAGGTAATTTTCGGCATCCCTTTCTTATCTTGAATTTAATGACTCTTTGTCCATCTTAGTCTCTCCGTTTTATTTTTATTTTTTTGCCATTTTTCTGGGCTAGAAGTGATACCGGTCTAGTTTTGGTTTGAGAAACTGAGATTTATTTTTAGACCCTTGTTAGAACATACAAGATTGTTGAACTCATGTAACAAAAATAGGTGCAACAGTGCTGTAAACATCTGTTGCGGAAAAGTGCAAACCCATATGGATACGGGATGACACGTAGGAGCTGCACCATGTAGACATAAAATAAAGTCACACACAAAAACGAGAGCACAATATTTACATGGTTTGGTCTAAGGAATGACCTGCGCCTATGAATGCATTAGTGAATCAGTATCATTAATCTCGAACTAAGGTTTTACAAATTATAAGGGATTATATACATAGGTGGAGAAATGGGCTGGAACATCCATATGGGCAGAACATGGCAGCTGCATGAATGTTGGGCAACAATTTAGCTTCATCACTGAACAACATTAGCATCACACTCAACACACTCACGGGAGTGGTTTTATTAAAAAAATGAAAATTCAAGTACAGTATTTATGTGGTTCAACAATTTGCTTTCATGCATTGACGTTGTTAAGACCCCTTATTATTCTCATGAAGTTTGAGCAGTACATATGAATGACCATTAGACATAAATTGATAAGATAGGAAAACTCTAATCCTAACTGTGTTATGTGATATGAAAAAATGTGCTTACAACATTCGCATAAGGTGCTTGTTTCTAAAAAATTGTGCAGTTATGAACACTACAACTAATCAACACAAAAGCAATAGAGTTCCATTGCTTTTGTTCCAAATTTTTTTCTGCAGTTTTTTTTCCAGCTTTATCAAGCAAAAAAAATTCATGCAGTAACATGTGATATATCTTTAGATAAGTCTGCAGGTAGTCTTAAAGAGTTTTGTTAATCTGTTGCGCAAGTCACAGAAGTCTCTCTGTGTCTTTTTCTGTCCATCTTTACTGAATATACATGTCTAATGTTTATATATTTTTGACGGGTCCGGATGTTTGGGAGGCAAATGCTCATCTCTACTACTAATAAAGTTTGTTGTCGATCAACGCATGTATTATTATTTGCTAGCAAGTGTTAAATTTAGTTTGCTGGTCATATTGCAATGTTATATTTTTGTTAAAATGTTAGATTAAAAAGATTCTAACATTGAAAAACGTATTTAGATTTTGGTATTTACAGCATAGGTAGCCCGTGTAAAAAAAATTTGTAGAATTAGCTTCAAAAGTAGTCTTGAATATGATATACTTGTCTTAAAACACAACCAGAGAGATAGTAAAATATGCATTTTTTTTATGCTTTTGTTTGTTACAATGGGATTTATTATAAAGCACATGTTTTGCCATAAGTCATTGAAGTTAATGCCAGTGGAAGCATATTTAAGAACAACTTCAAATTCACTTTTGGAAGACAGTTTGGCAGAAATTGGAAGAAGAGAATTAAGACTTTTTCAGAGCCTATTACATAAGGCTGAAACTGAAGAAGCAGATCATTCTATTCAATCATTTGCTTGAACATCAGTACAATCTGACTAAATATCCAGTGCAATCCGAAGCTTTCTCTTGCTCCCATACAAAATGGCATCCACCCCACGCCAGGTAATCTATCTTAACTCCTACGGTAAGCAAATCAAGCATCATGTGACCATATAGTTTACTCCATATTATTTTATTTGTGTCATTCATGTTCATGAATTATACAATAAATTAATAGTTTAATAGAAGTAGCTTGTGGTGCTTTATTCTTTAGCTTTATGTGTGCTTTATCAGCAGATTTTATTCTTTAGCTTCACCACAAATGCTTCATAATAATTATTCAACTGATTCATAATTATCATTAGTTGGGTTCATCTATTACAAATTCATATAATTCATCGAGTTAATTTGAAAGGTTCATTAAACTTTCATCTATATATTACAACTTTATTAATTGGGTTCCAATCATGCACTTCTTCATAATAATAAGTTAATCAATTCATCAAAAACTCAAATATTCATACAATCAATAGGCAATAGGCTGTGATTACGGATTACCATCTGTATACAATACATACACCATAAGTTACTTCTATTATGATTATAATTACCAACTACAATCATTCATTAATTGGAGTATACATGTGTATGATATATATCATTAGTAATGAAATATGGGTTATACACATTGGTTCTAATTGTTAGTTACAGTGTCTGCTACCCCCCCCCCCCCCCTAAAAATCTTTTAAGGTTATTGTCATTTTAAAACACAAAACAGGAGAGAAGAGCCTAAGTTATTTTGTTATTTTATTAACAAACATCAGTATTAGTAACTTATAAGGATGAATAAACAGCTACAGGCCATGTGTGTGTGTCATTCATGTTCATGAATTGTACAGTAAATTAATAGTTTAATATGTATACATTCAACATGTATATATGTTTTAATCTGTGTATATGTATTTTCAATTTAACTTGCCAAATAATTATCCCATTCAAAACGAAAATTCCACTGCTGTCTCATTCTCAATCTCCTTATTGTACCGTTATACTTTTTGCTCTAAAATACAAATTCCACTGTTGTCTCATTCATCTAAGACTTATATAACAGTGATGAGAATTTTCAACGAAATTACCATTTCATGCTGCCAAAAATGATACTTCTAACTACTTTCTCTATGTTTATTTGAAAACGTATGCATGTGGTCGGCAACTACCTTCTTCACCTTGTGTTTTAAAAATCGTCCAAAATGACTTGGTATTGGTTTGTCAATTTTATGCTTAATTATAAACATCTAAATATCCTTACATCCTTTTGTTTCTGCAATAATGTATAAATGTAAGAGTGTTTGAATTACCTTTGAAGCTGTAACACCTGCATGATTCATATACTTGATTCTTTCTGCAGCATTACAATGAATTACCTGATATCAAACGTGTTATTGTGAACACTCATGCAATTGAGCCACATGTTTGTCTTTCTGGGCTTGTTTACTAGGTAACTTTTTTGCTGGAATTGCACCCAACTAGCTTTTTATTTTCAGTCCCTTGTAGAATTTTTTGGAACCCCATCAAGGGAATGCGAATGGGCACTGGAGTGCATGATCTTTTATAGGTCAATTTGACACGAAACCTTCGGATTGTTCAGCTAACAATGGCTCGTTTTTCGATGTCAATGGAAAACTTCAGGGTCGAACTAATTTAGGTACGATTATCATATTCCATTCTGCTACTTACTGATACTATGTGTGGATTGTAGGTTGCCATGGAATAATGTGAATAGCTGGGTGTTGAAGCATGTATTAAACTTTTTGAGAAATTAAATCACATCAAGGCCTTTACTTCTTTTTGGGGTCGTCGTATTAGAGCTCCAGGTAATCCGTTTTAAATGTTGCAGTGTATGCAAATTTTACTTCTCATTTTTGGATGTGTCGTTTTATCTAAGGTTCCCAGCTTTAGCAATGAAGTTCAAATGAAATTGCAATGATTGATTGATGGATTCAGTGATGCTGATGCAATGCAAGTGAAGATTATTGAGAGAATAACTCTAGCGACCTGATTGCATTTGTTTCTCTCTTCTCTTATTAAAAATGCAGTTACTAGATGAACAAGCAATGTCTATATATTCAAGCACCAAACAAGTCATAAACAAGCAATTTCTATATATTCAAAGTTGCAAGACTAATTGTCTTTTTATGTGCTACTTGACGATCAAATATACTTATCTTTTTATGTCTTTTGAAGAATATGCGATATTGAACGAACATGTTATCTTATGAAAAGTATTTATGCCGTTGCTGCTTTGCGCGAGTACAATACTAGTATATATATAATTTAGAAAACACACTAACGATATGGTATATATTGTATGT
Source organism: Centrapalus pauciflorus (assembly GCA_020465985.1). Classification (NCBI taxonomy): domain Eukaryota; kingdom Viridiplantae; phylum Streptophyta; class Magnoliopsida; order Asterales; family Asteraceae; genus Centrapalus; species Centrapalus pauciflorus. The sequence goes on along the minus strand of JAANYP010003324.1, from coordinate 303,723 downwards.
GTTTTCATATGTTGCAGGTTAGTTACTTTCTTTTGACATATGCTAAGTGATTGACAGAAGGAGTGCATGGTAAGCGTCGATATCGGATGAAAGAAATTACAAGAAGAGGAATGAATATGCATTCCCAAGATTGTAATTTACTTTTTTCTTGTATCGCTTATACATTTGATGATCCTTATTTTGGTTGTAGACGTTTATATACTTGAAATACTTTTTGATCGATATTTAAGAAATGATATTGTTTTTGTTAAATTGAATTGTAAGTAGAAAAATTATAGCAATTAAATAAATATTTTTATTTACATTAAATTTAAAAAATAATGAATGTGTTTCTTTTGTCTAGAAAATATTGCATTTATGTAATTTAAAACAATAATAAAGTGTTGCAATAGATTGATAATAGTGTTGCATTTACATAATGACAACATTTGATAAGTGTTGCATTTGATAAGTAAAGTGTTGATATAAGTTGGTAACAATAAATTAAAAGTGTTTCTTTAGAGTATAAAAGTGTTGCATTTAAAAAGTGTTGCATTTATAAAATAATAGCAACACATTAAAAAGTGTTGCTTTAGAAAATAAAAAGTGTTGTATTTAAAAAGTGTTGCATTTATAAAATAATGGCAACACTTTTGAAAACTGTTGCATTATCTAGTGAAAGTGTTGCTTTAGACCTAAGGCGATGTTGGCTAAGGTGGCACTACATAAAGTGTCGCATTAGGCCTATAGCAACACTTTTAAGGCCTAACACAACACTTTTCCCATGTTGCTTTAGGTTCATTTTGTTGTAGTGAGACTACAACGAAGTGTTTGCACCAGTGGCGAGGCTTGAGGCAATTCGATTGTTTCTGGCTTTCGCGTCCTTCTAAGGGTTTAAGGTATATCAACTTGACGTCAAGAGTGCCTTCTTGTACGGCAAGGTGAAAGAGTTAGTGTATGTCGAGCAACCGCCAGGGTTTACTGATCCCAAGTATCCTGACAGAGTATATCGTCTTGATAAGGCTTTGTATGGATTGCATCAGGCACCAACGACTTGGTATGAGACACTGTCAACTCACTCTTAGACAATGGGTTTAAGAGAGGGAGAATTGAAAGTACACTATTCGTTAAAAGGAAAGGAGAAGATTATTATACTGGTACAAGTGTACGTGGACGACATCATCTTAAGGTCGTCAAACGAGCAAATGTGCAAGGATTTTGAAAAGGTTATGAAGTCAAAATTTGAGATGAGTGCTATGAGAGAGCTAAACTTCTTTCTTGGTTTACAAGTTGAGCAAAGGAAAGACGGAATGTTTATTCATCAGACGAACTATGTCTACGACATCTTAGAGCGATTCGGGATGGAAGGAACAAAGGTTACCGCACATTTCAGTACTGATGTGGATCCGACTTTATATCGGGCCATGACCAGGTCACTTATGTATTTAACTGCTTCTAGACCTGATATAATGTTTGCTGTGTGTATTTGTGCCATGTTTCAAGCTAATCCAAAGGAGATGCATATAAAAGCCGTGAAGCGGATTTTGAGATACCTGAAGTCGAAACCAAAGCTGGGACTTTGTGTGGCACCCTTGCCACAACAACCACCAATCACAAATCACCCAGGATTAATCATCAACATACAATACATAATGACCTGAAAACCTAAATTAAGTGCGGAAGCATTAATATACATAAATGAGATAGTGCAACAGTGTTAAACACCCTACAGTGCTATAAGTTACCAGGTCTAAGTCTACACACCCATACAATTATTACAATCATCCCGAATATTACAACATTGTTTCATATCATAAATTACCGATGAAATAGTGATGAGTCTCCCAAATCTTCCAAATGACCTAACTAGAAGGTCCGGCCGCAGACTTTCCCTTTCCTGTAAAATAAAGTCAACTGAGGGGTAAGCGAATGCTTAGTGAATACACAGATTACGCATTTTATAAATCCTTATGATGCCTACAAGAGTAGGACCGACGACGCACGTCGTGCACTCTCCACGTACACAAAGTACGACCACACAAGAGCCGTCGCTCTACGAGCCCGCAACTCGTCTTTTAATACACTACTGAGACCAACATAACACCGGGGATGACATACTGCCTACGGACCTGGAGGGATCAGCTCCAGCGTCTTATAGAGCAGTAACATCGGAGTAACAGATGCGACCCGCAGGTCCATCATAGATGCACAACAAACGAACGGACATGCATCAAATAGGAATGTGCATCCAAAAATTTACGCAAGTTAGTAGAATTCCAAACGAATAATGAAGCAACATGTCTCAGTAAGCAACAGCAATCAATAAGCAGATATAAATATGCGAAATCATATGTACTCACAGTGGGTGCGTAATTAAAACTCTTATCCAATTATTATTTCTCTTCGGGCTTTCAACCGGATCCACCAAGTACCCCACTGTGGGTTAAATAACACCACAAGGGACCTGTTATTATCAATTACAACAATTCCTCGTATCATTATCCATTTAATTCCATAATAATCAAGTTTCGTAAATTTGACGATATTTTCCCCGTTTCGGGTACATGACCAAATTTATACCATAACTAAGTTTGAACCCATTTCAAGTTCATATATTGACCTTTATATAGCTCATGACATTTTATGTGTTGTTTATGAGTTTCATTCAAAATACACAATTCTAGGGAGTAGTATTCTCAATTTTAGGCATTAAACTCGAATTTAATGGGTTAGATTCGAAATCAAGCATCAGATTCGAATCCTATCATCAGATTCGAACCCATCTTCGAATCTAACATCAGATTCGAAGCCATACCCTTCGAATCTATCATCAGATTCGAACCCCCCTTAGAATCTGATGGTACACCTTCGAATCTAGCACCAAACTCGAGTCTGTTCTTACATTTCGACTCTGTTCTTGACATATTCGAGTCTGTTCATCATTTCAACTTAAATCCTTCATTTCTAAGGCCTAAAATCAGTGTTATATCATGTAGGATGCATATATTCGATTCTACTATGCATATAGTATCATAATCCAGCAACATTTCAATCAAAAACAAGCTTAAATATGCATAAAATGATAGATTCGAGATTCATGTTCTTCAAAACCGAAACCATAACTTAAAAAGGATCGATTCTTACCTCAATTCGCACGAAATCTGAAATCCGTTTGTAGATTACTGTTGTACTCCTCGATACCTTTCCGATAACTTATAATTCTCGAAAATCCGACGGTCGGTTTGTGATTTATCTTAGAGAGATGTAGAGAGAAAATTTTTAGAGAGATAGAGTAGAGAGAGAGTGTAAACTAGAAAATGAAGCCTATTGCCCTTTATATACTATTTTCGTCATTTTTGCACATTTCACCACTCGAGCTAACCGGTTCCATAAAATACTGATTTAATCTTAGAATTGTTATAATAACTTTTATAATCTTAATTTTCCACAAAATTGATTCTGAGTTCAATTTTCTCAAAAATAGCAACAAACTTTGCTAAATATCCAATATGCATAATAATCGCCCAAATTCAACTTAAATACATAACTTTCCACCTAATTAATCAAAATACATCAAAAATAAGTCCGAGGATGTTACAGTATGGGCTCCACCACGCTCAACTTCGTCCTCGAAGTTACTCGGACTCAAACAACTTCGGATACTTTCTTAACATTTCCGACTTAGCTTCCCACGTATGATTTGCTCCTTTATGATGCTTCCAGCGTATAAGCACCATTTCTATCTCCTTGCTCCTTAATTTCTTCAACTTAGTATCCAGTACACACTCCGGCTCTTCTACATACCGGAGCCTTTCATCAACTTGCAGTTCAGTATGGTCAGCCCAATCCTCGTTTCCAGTGTTAAACGATTTTCGAAGATTCCCAACGTGAAATACTGGATGTACGCCCGACATCCCCTCAGGCAATTCTAATCGATATGGCTGATTTCCAACTTTTTCAACAATTTTAAAGGGTCCGACAAATCTCGGAGCCAATTTGCCCCTCTTAACAAAACGAGTAACACCCCTCATGGGTGATACTTTCAAATAGACCCAGTCATTCACTTCAAAATTTATCGGCTTGTGCCTCCGATCATAGTAGCTTTTCTGACGATCCTGGGCCGCCTTCATGTTCTGCCTAATCAACTGTATCTTCTCGTTTGTTTCCTGAAGCAAGGCCGGCCCAGCGATTGGTGTTTCACCCGTTTCTCTCCAACATGTAGGAGTCCTACATTTTCTTCCATACAAAGCCTCGAACGGAGCTTTCTTGATCGTAGCGTGGTAACTATTGTTATACGAAAACTCTATGAGTGGCAGATGATCGTCCCAATTGCCACCGAGATCTAGCACACACGATCTCATCATATCTTCAAGCGTTAAGATGGTCCGCTCACTCTGGCCATCAGTTTGCGGGCGGTAAGCTGTACTCATTGCTATTCTTGTCCCTAACCCTTCTTGCAAAGCCGACCAAAAATTTGAAGTAAACCGGCTGTCCCGGTCCGATACAATAGACTTAGGCACTCCATGCCTAGAAACAATCTCGTTCATGTAAATTTGAGCTAATTTCTCTAACGAATAACTTTCACGAATCGGTATGAAATGAGCCGACTTAGTTAATCTATCAACTATTACCCACACTGCATCATGTTGACGCCTAGTCTTCGGCAGTTTTGTAACAAAATCCATGGTAATGTGCTCCCACTTCCATTCCGGAATGGGAAGCTGTTGCAGACTGCCATAAGGTTGTTGATGCTCAGCCTTTACCAACCTGCAAGTCTTACATCGTTCAACATACTGCCCTATGTCCTTTTTCAATCCCGGCCACCAAAAGTCTGCCTTTAGGTCGTTGTACATCTTTGTGCTCCCGGGATGTACAGAAAACTTAGATTGATGTGCCTCCTCAACGATCACATTTCTCATACCACCATATTTCGGCACCCAAATTCTTCCATAAATTCCTTTCAATCCCGACTCACTTGTTTCCATGTTCTTAACTTGTACTTTAATATCCTCAGCACCAATATTTTCATCTTTCAAGTCTTCTTCCTGAGCGGCCTTGACATCATCAATTATCGTGGAGGTCAGCATTGTAGACGTCATCATATAACAGAAATCTTTAGCATACGCTTTCCGGCTCAAGGCATCGGCTACTACATTAGCCTTCCCGGGGTGATAAAGGATTTCACAATCATAATCCTTTATTAACTCCATTGATCGTCTCTGCCTCATATTGAGCTCCTTCTGACTGAAAATATATTTCAAACTCTTATGGTCCGTGTATAATTGGCACTTAGTACCGTAAAGATAATGCCTCCATAACTTCAATGCGAATGTTACCGCAGTTAACTCGAGATCATGAGTCGAATAATTCTTCTCATGCTGCTTCAACTGTCTTGAAGCATACGCTATAACCTTCCCACGCTGCATCAATACAGCACCTAATCCCAACCTTGAAGCATCGGTATACACCACAAAATCCTCATTACCTTCCGGTAAAGCAAGTATCGGTGCTTCACTCAAAGTCTTCTTTAAAACGTCAAACGCCTCTTGCTGCACAGTCTCCCAAACAAAAGGCGCATTCTTCTTCGTTAAAGCAGTCAAAGGAACTGCAACCTTAGAAAAATCTTTGATAAATCTCCGATAGTATCCTGCCAACCCCAGGAAACTTCTAACCTCAGTAGCTGAACACGGCGGCTCCCAGTTCTTTATTGCTTCAACCTTAGCCGGATCTACCGAAATCCCGGCTCCAGAAATTACATGCCCTAAAAACTGTATCTGTTGTAGCCAAAACTCGCACTTTGAGAATTTGGCGTACAACTTTTCTTTCCTTAACAATTCCAACAGTTCTCTCAGATGTTCAGCATGTTCTGCTTCAGACTTAGAATATACCAGTATATCATCAATAAACACTATCACCGACTTATCCAACATCGGTCTACAAACCCTATTCATCAAGTCCATAAAGACAGCCGGGGCATTGGTTAACCCAAAAGGCATAACCAAGAACTCGTAATGCCCATAACGTGTCCTAAATGCTGTCTTAGGCACATCCTCTTCTCGACCTTTCAGTTGATGGTACCCCGATCTCAGATCAATCTTAGAAAATACACTAGCGCCATGTAACTGATCAAACAAGTCGTCTATCCTTGGCAGAGGATACTTGTTCTTAATCGTCAATTTATTCAGCTCCCGGTAATCTATGCACATCCTCATCGTGCCATCTTTCTTCTTTACAAACAGTACCGGAGCTCCCCACGGCAATGAACTCGGCCGAATGAAGCCCTTATCCAACAATTCTTGCAGCTGTGTCATCATTTCCTTCATCTCGGTTGGGGCAAGACGATAAGGAGAACGAGCTACCGGTGCAGCTCCAGGGATCAAGTCAATCCTAAATTCAACTTGTCTCTCAGGCGGCACGCCAGACAAGTCTTCCGGAAACACATCCGGAAACTGTGAAACAACAGGCACGTCGGCCAACGTTCTCTTTTCAGCCTTGGCATCAATAGCATATGCCAGGTAAGCGTCACACCCCTTTGCAACAAGCTTTCGAGCTTTTGCAATAGTCAGCAAACACAGATCCCCGCTTCTCCTATCCCCATATATACATATCTCACGCCCCTCCGGAGTAGTTATCTTAATCATTCGGCTCTTACACACTATCTGGGCTTCATTCTCGATCAACCAGTCCATCCCGACTATGACATCAAACTCACTGAATTCTATCGGTATCAAGTCCAAATTGAAGACTACATCTTCAATTACTAATGTGCAGTTACGGTAGACATGATCTACTTTTACTAAGGTGTTACTAGCAGTTTCAATATCTAGTACAGCAGATAACTTTGATAGAGGCATAGACAATTGTTGAGCAAACATAGTAGACACAAACGATCTATTGGCACCCGAGTCAAATAACACTCTTGCAGGTAAAG